>BBSZ01010348.1:0-34875 GCA_000981365.1 Subanguina moxae
GGCTCCAACTCTGATCCTGGCACCACGGCCTCAACTCTGATCCTGGCACCACGGTCCCAACTCTGATCCACGCATTACGGCCCCAACTCTGATCCACGCACCACGGCCCCAACTCTGATCCAGGCACCACGGCTCCAACTCTGATCCTGGCACCACGGCCTCAACTCTGATCCTGGCACCACGGCCTCAACTCTGATCCTGGCACCACGGCCTCAACTCTGATCCTGGCACCACGGCCTCAACTCCGGTACAGGCACCAGAGCGATCCAAAATTATTACTATCAAAAAAATTGATAGTGAAGGCTGTCTAAAATGGAGAGGATATATAAGAATCGAACAAGTTCAAAGTGCTGGGTTTGAGGAGAGACCGCAGGGCTAGAGAAAATTTTTTCTTTTGCATCATATTATCATATTAGGGAAAAAACCGGATTCTGGTGACCGGAATCCGTAAAGATTGCGGTTTGGTCTCCAGCACTAGTTATATGGCTTACTGGTGCCAGCATTAGTTGGTTTTTGGGGTAGGGTTTCCCCAATTGGAATTCTATAAGAGATTAGGTCGGCAAAATATCACATTATGCTCATAGCCGGATCAAGGCACCGCGGCCCTACCTCTGATAATACAAAAGGTATACAAGAAAAGATCAAAAATAAACTGCTGGTATTGACCGCGTGACTGACACGAAAGAGGAACATGTGGGCTATATATAAAATGCTTATGCATGTCCTAAAAAATCCGGTATCCGTACGGATTCCGATCGAATTGAAATTTTTGAGGCCAAGTAATACCTCTTTGGAAACTAGAATCGCAGGATTATACAATAGGTCAGACAGACACACAAAACCTCTAAGAAATCGTTTGACGGTCTGTATAAGGAGAACTGAGCAAATAATATATTTCAGTACATTTTATTATACAAAAAATTACGGTCACATTGTAGTCATCGCTATCCTTTTCAAGTAATTAGCAAGTAGTTGCCCAGCAATTGGCTCTAGTAATAAAAAATTGGTGTATAAAATAAAAATGAGCTTTTCCTTTCTCTTAAACATAAAACAATTAAAGTAAATTATATTTATGTGATTATTACATTGGTAAAGTGCAATATTTAGATAATTTAGTTAAAGAAAATGGTATGCTTGTTATGTCTATGCGTATTTGTTTTATGTCCGCTCCTATTTGTTTTCTAAAGTTATTGTTGATGGTTGATTTAAGGTGATTTCTTCTCTAGTTTAGTTTGTTACTTCACACACATAATAGTATTAAATATTATCAAAAGAAAAGGAGAAAAAATGGAGTGGCCTTTTACTAGTCGTCTCAAACAAATAAATAATTTCCATAATCGTATCAAAATCAGTCTTTCTTCCTTTCAAAAGATAATCGCTAATTAGACGCTTCTTTTTCTTTTCTCCTTCTAAAGAATTTTAATCGGTTTAGAGTCGCGAGCCATTTCCATCACTGTCATCTATAATCTCTTTCTTCTCCTCTGATGGTTGATTTGCTCTTCGAATAAGTCTTTTGATGGTGCCGCTAGTGAGGGTGTTGAGTGATATGCGGGCAATGTTGTTGATAAGAGAGGAGCGCATCAAAGTGGCAGCGAAAATACTGCTTGTTAAAGAATTCTGCAGTGCAAGATTGCACATGTCAAATTAAATCAAGTGTTGAGTGAACAAAGAGCGAAATGCGGAACATAAAAAAAGGTTATGCAGAAAGTTACCGTATTTCCTCTAATAAGCGCCTGTCCCACCTACTGTTCCACTCGCTTTAGACGGTAATTTAGTAATGTATGATTTAGCAGTGATTATTTAATTCTTTGCTCACAAATGTATTATTCTGATTATTTAGTTTGTATCATACTGCGGAATGAATCTTAAGCATTTTAATAACGCAAAATAATATTAAAATAAAAAATAAAAGAGTGGCTTTGAAAAGACAAAAATAAAATATATGTCTCATATAGGAACACATACATAAACTTGGTGGAAATCGCTTATACTTGTTTAGCTTGGTATATTTAAAAGAATTTATTTTAACAATAGCCGAAGAAAGTATCAGGCGACAGAAACCAAACAAATCGGAAAATAATAAAAAAAAAAGAGGCTTAAATACAGTTGCAAGCAAAAAAAAATTACTCAGGCATATAAATGTTATAAAGTCCCAATTTTAGACAATTTTTCATGCCAACTTAATTCTAGCGATGATTTTGTAAGATCTTTGCCCTTCTTTCGATTTGGGCTCTTTAGTTCCTTGATCAAATTTCTAATTGCCGAACAAAACCTACGTTGTTTTAAAAATATTGCTCAAACAAAAATGATGATGATCTTTGCATTGTATCTTTGCTGCATAAAAATTGTGCAAAACTAGTGTTTTATCAAATTTATATGATTTGGTCATTTGTTTTGCTTGCTATTGTAGCTAAATGAGCTGTAAAAATTAGCAAAAAAAGACTGGCAGAACAAATTAGTTAACAACACAATTATTAATTAAATATGAGAGAAATGTTTTGTTAAGATTTGTGGCTAGCTTCCATTCTAAACTGAGCTGATTGCTTCAGTGTTCTGTTGTCTAGATGCGCTCCGACTACGACTCATTGCTAAAAAAATTGGATTGACAAATACTTATATCAAAAGCTTTTTTTTTTAGATTGAGAAGCTATACAGTGTTAAATGTATGTTGTTTTTTGAAAACCCTGATAGTAAATTATAGAATTACAAGAGCCATCGAAACAGACTACAAATGATATCACATACGTATGAAAAAAGGCTCAATAAAAACTATAGAACTGTTAAAAAACTATAGCTTCAGTTAACTGTAGCTTTATTTAACTGTAAGTTAGAATTATAGAACTGTTAAAAAACTATAGCTTCAGTTAACTGTAGTTTTGTTTAACTGTTAAAAAACTATAGCTTCAGTTAACTGTAGTTTTGTTTAACTGTTAAAAAACTATAGCTTCAGTTTACTGTAGTTTTTTTTAACTGTTAAAAAACTATAGCTTCAGTTAACTGTAGTTTTGTTTAACTGTTAAAAAACTATAGCTTCAGTTAACTGTGGTTTTGTTTAACTGTAAATTTTCACTGGTTCAGTTAACTTTTATGCGAAACAGCTTGGCCATGTTTATTATCTATCGTAGGTTACAAAATTGAAAAACACTAACCTCTGCCTTCAGCTTCAACCTGCAGTTTGAGTTGCCTGCTAATTTCCCTCAACCTAAACAATGGGTTTATTTAAAAAAAAAACTGAATGAGAGAAATGTATGTAATAACCTGGCTGCACTCGGTCCTGTCAAACCCGAAGTTTCTCTATCAGTCCCTGCCTGAAACATGTTGATAAAATGGGTTCTAAATCATTTTAAAGCAAAATAATAGAACCTGGAAGGCCTTGACCACACGAATCTAAAATTAATAAACAACCATCACTTGTGACATTTTCATCCAATAAGAAGTATGTTGTTTAGAAAGAAGGACAAGCAGCTGGGTAATTCGAACAAAGGTTTGTGTGCGCAAACAAGGAAGAGCAGTGGGAAATAAAGCAGCGCAAACTAAAGCGACAGAGCCAAAGTTAAACTATCTGTTGGGACAAGATCTATGACCTGTTCAAAATAAATTCATAATTACTTAGACTTAGGCCAAAAACTTCTTTCCAAATAATTTTCATTGATTTTGTCCCTTTATAAATGCAACAAAAAATTGGCTGATGCGAGCGAAAAAGCGAGAGAATAAAATATGAGCTGAAAGTCTGAATTAATTTAGCTGGATAGGCTCTAAATTTTATGCTTATTGTATAATAACCTCAAAAGCTGGTGTAGAAAAAATGGCTGACCTACTTAATACAAATGGAAATACTATCCAAAAAAAGTCCGAAAATTTAAAATTTTAGTCAATTCTATCCGCAATTCTACATTTGTGGTCTCTATTTAATAAAAACTAGTTTAGATAGCTTTTTCGATAAAAATTTCCATATGTATATAAGTGCACAACCTTGCCAAAGTTATTGCTTTGATAGAATGGAAATAAAAAGTTAACAACCAAAGAGACACGCTAAAATCTAGAAAATAAAAGAAAAAAGTCAGTCAAAAACAGAAATATAGGTAGGTTGACCATATAGATTTTTTAGTTTTTATTGTTCAAAAGATTAATGCAAAGGCACACACCACAAACTCATAACTAAGCATTAAAGATGTTAAAACAAAAGGTTTGAAATTCAGGTAGAGCAAATTATATGGAAAGCAAGGTTTTTCCAATAGCTTGTGTCTTTCCCGTAATAAGAGCCCAGAACTCTTATTCTTTTTAACTCTCCTTGGATCGGAAAATATATTTCGTCTGACTTTCGCCTTTTAGTTGACTCAATTTTGATCAAAAAGAGAGATCGGTAGAGCTTATGGGGAGCTAAAAGACGCAAAAAATATACACGAAAAACTTTCCTTATTCTCGGGCTCTTATTAAAGCATGGGCTCGAATTACAAGAAATACGGTATAGCAGTTTTTTAATCTTATACAGCCGACTCTACTATTTAAAAAAGGTATTACTTTTCAATTAGCACCGATTTTCTAGTCTGCTCCCCTTGTTCTTTTAGCCGCTTTTAAAAATTTGCTTCACCTAAATTTTGTGGTAATTTTTGTTGGTCTAGTCCAAGCATAAGAGGTATGCTAAGTAATTCCTCGGTTCTAAAAATGCCATTCATAAGGTTGTCAACCTTGGTGTTCAAAGGCAAAATATGAAAATTTTCGACTCTCCAAAAAACTAGTGTCTACGACGAAAAAGTGTGGAAAACAGCTTTTTTATCGTCTTTAGCGTATTAAAAGTGCTTAGGAGGGATTAAACCAACAAGGTTTAAGGCCGAAACCCATTGCAAAGTAGAGTCGAAAAAAAAAAGAATCTAATTGTAGGCCATTTTGGGGCATTATACACTTCAGTCAAGCTAGTGCACAATTACTAATTATTGTGAAGCGTTGATTAATATAAACAGTTTATTTCACGAATAAAACCTTCACGATGTTAAAATTAATTAAAAGTTGTGTGAATGTGAGTGCATCTATGATGCTGTTCCAAAAGTTTGAAATACTCTTCCGTACGTCCCACTTACAGAATAGTCGATATTATGATTAGTTGATTTTTGAAAATTTTCAAAAGATGCGAACTTTTGGAACAGCCTACCGTATTCATTCTAATATCCGAATGTGTCACATTCTTTTTCAAACCATATGGAAATTTCAAGGGATAAAAAAAATCAAATTTTGCATCAAATAAAGGCATAATAACATTTTGAAGACTTTAAAAAATTCCTATTTGTCTTGGTACTGCATAACAGCAACCAGAGTGGGCTTATTAAAGAATGTCCGGCTATTAGAATAATTACGGTAATTTACAGATAGCGTATTTTCTCTAATAAAGCCTCCAACCCATTTGATTGTGTTCTTAACATTCTGTTTTTGACTCAACTTTTCCGTATGACTCTCGGGTAATTTACCAACCAAATGTTTGCCTATTCTCTCTGGTTGATAAATTGACTGAGAGTCATCTGGAAAAAATGAAGAGAAAACAGAATGCCAAGAACACAACTTTAAATCGGGGTGGGGTGCTATTAGAGAAAATGCGGTATATATTTAAGTATTTATATAGTATGGATATAGAGTTATTTAAGGAAAGAAAACCACAGAGGGGGATACCACAGCCTTTATATAGATTATTTATTTTGTTTACCGCTTGATCTATTGGTTTTGAGCTGTGAGGCACTATAATGGTTGTTAATTTCGTTGATACCAGTAATACCAAAAGATATTACCTGGTATCAAATGACTTGTCAAAACCCTCTCTCCACCAATAACCTGTAATGAAACGAATACAAGACTTAGACTTTAAAAGTGCCACACAAATCAAAAATATTTGGCAAATATTCCTAATGTCTCATGCAAAAGTTCAATTGCAAGAAAAGTGATAATTCCGCTGGTTATACTGTCGGTAATCTCTACACAACGACACCGAAGGGACAAGAAAAACAAGAGGTCGTCAAATACAATATCACTTTCCAATAAATTGCCTTCCAGGAACTAGACGATTATGTCGTTATATAGAGTGTCAACTGTATGCCTTTTTTTATAAAGCTTGATAATAAATTATAGAATTACAGGAACCATTGAAACAGATCACACATGAAATTACATGGATATGAAAAGAAGGCTTGTTAAAAACTATAAAACTATTATGTACCAATCTAAGGGGGTCGTTATTCCGAAAGTTTGGTTATATCACGGGTTGACTGCATTTATATCATAGTTTTTGATGCAGCAGAGTCTCGGTTTGGCGAATACTTGACATACTTTATTCTCTCTAATAGAGCATCACTCTCTAAGAGTTGGGTCAGAATTGTGTGCTAGTGTGAAGTGTAAACGTGTATTTAAAATGCTGGAGGCACAAAATGTTAATGACATCTATTGAGAAGTAAGCAACCACTACCCAGGACGAGCACTAGAAACAAAGAGACAAAGAAAGCTTTGGGTCACTTTGAACGTAATTCTTGCCAGTTGAAACCTTTTAACCTATTCTAACCATATTTCTGCAAAAATCATTGTTTTAACTTTTTAATTAGAATAACAATACAAATTCTACTAAACATTTGCACCAAAAATAACATGGATATAATAATAATAAATGTTCTCTATTTATTATTACAACAATAATCACAAATTTGTGTGTATCAATGGTATTAAAGCGATTACAAAATATCAAAGATTTGCCTATGCAAGAACATATAAGAAACGCAACAGATAACAATGCTTGTGGAAATGAACACTGGAAAAATATAAAGTTGGTAAAAATGCCTGTCTGAAGCCTAAAGCTATAAAAAAAAACTAGAAATAGCACAGCCACTAATTGGCTATGAGGCTGTGAACCCGGTTTGGTTAGATGTATCAATAATTGCAAATGTTTAAAAAATAAAAACCTGCACATCATAGAGCCTATGTGTAATCTTGGAAGACAGCTTCCAAGTTCTGGCTAGCTAAATAAGGAAAAAAGTGCTATCAGATAGTAATGCACAAAAGTGAAACAGGAAGGAGAAGTCTTTGGAGCAAACAAAACAATTCGATGTTTCCACTAGATAATAATCCAGAATTTGTGTATCTAGAATCAATAGAGACATATATAGCCTCTTGATCTAACAAATTCGTTGGCAGTTTCAATGAGAATGAGAAACAAATAGTAACAACCACTACCTCTTATTGCAATTGTCCCGCCACTTGCCCACTTTAAATCCATGACTGGTATTTTTTTCTGTAACTCAGTCTTTCGAAAAGGTATTGCAAGACAAATATTTTTCCAACGTTAGCATGTCGCCGATGCTAGACCTCGTCACTGCTCATAACTTCTAACCAGTGTCTTTAGCTGCCCGGGCATTTGTTGTTGCTGTTGAAAACAACATCCCCATGTCTTAGTTGGTTGTAAACTGTTGGGAAGTCAAAAGCCATATGGAGTTGTCCTACTGGGCAGTTTTTGCGCAGAGGAGTTTGGGAGTTGGTGAGTCAGTTGCGTCCCGTCTTATTTTTTAAGCAAATTTTCTCAGCAATTAGATGAGAGAAAAAATACCAGCTTTAAATTAAGTAAAAAGCTTGGGAAAACAATTGCTGGAAACAAAAAAATCTACTTCAACTATATCTAGACCCCTAAACATGTGCGATACTGATTGGCTGGTCTAAAGATATCGATTTTCCCATGCCGTGTTTCTGCACTAGTTTAGTACCAGCCTTGGGAGACGCTTTAGCATTCGCTTTGCTTGCTTTCGCAGTCTCGACTCCTGTTGGACTCCACTTTTGAACAAGCGGTATTTTCTCCAGTCTATCGTTTGCTGTGCCTGCAGTCTTAGTTGTAGAGAAGAAAGCAACACATCCACCATTGCCACCATTCTCTACAAAGTTCCCAGACACAATAGCTTGAGGAGAACTGCAAGCAGGGGAGGGTGTGGATGAAGGGGTGTTCACTGCTGGTAGCTGTTGTTGATCACTGGTCAATACCCAGGTTGGCTGCTGCTGCTGTTGCTGTTGTGATGGGCGATGGTGGTAGTAGGGCTGTGGAGGACTTCCACTCTGCATCAAACTACTGCTGTGGTTGGCGTAATCATTGTTGACTGCTCTGTAGGAGACACCTCTCATTGACTGGCAGGATTGAGTAGAGGCTATCGACCTATGCTCATCCTCATCCACAGAACTCCGGAACGCTTTGACCACCCGAAGCTACAATTACAGCGATTACAGCCAGTTTTTAAGGGCTAAAATAATCTTAATTGACGGCTGTTTACAACCATCACTTCAAAAATTGCAAGAAGAATTGCAAGAAATAATGCAGTCAACTCTTGGTTTAACGTCACCCCAAAAAGTAGCATTTGACCCAGCGGTGGATCGAATTTCTTGGGATGATATTAAACCGAGGGTTGACTGTACTCCCTTTTTAATTAAAATTGACGCGGTCTCGCTAGGTCAAAATTTGGCCCAAAATCCCCATCTCGGAATCCCACACAACTATTTCCAAAAAGCCAGTTTTTGCGTGGTCCTGTTAGGTGAAAATGACTGCAGGTAAATTTGTCGATAGATATCTCAAAGTGCATCCCAAAGTGCCTCAAACAAACCTATCTGAAACTGGTTTTTTTCCAGCTCGGAAAAGTTTTGCTCTAACTTTTTGAAATAATTTTTATAAATTTATTTTTGCTAGCCACAGTCTTGTGTTATGTTATATTCCTTATGTTTCACTATCTTTTGGAAGAGATTAGTTAAGAGTAGTGTGAGAAATAGGTTAGGGGAATTTTAGATACACCATTTCCAGACATCCAGATCTTTTCCAGACGATAGAGCGCACAAAATTAGAATTAATATATATAAAAAGGTTAACAAAGATTTAAGAAATGTTTTCAAAAGCACTTCGAAGTACCTAAACAAAGCAAAGGTAGGTAAATAACAGCTGTTAGATAATTTACAAGATAGGAAGGGGCAATTAGAAGTATAAGAAAGCATATTTGAAAAGAGTTAGGGAAAGCTAGTAAAGCAAGTAAAAATGAATTTAAAAGGGTCACTTAGAAGCATCTAGATTTTTGTTAGCTTTTTACATTTGCTTTTGTCGAAAAATGTTTTTGGCAATTTTACTGATAATTTACTCAGTGAAAAAGAAAGCTCTCAAGTGCCAGTAATTTTTAGCCTCTTGACGTCTTCTTTCTATTCTTTTTTCTGGTTTATTTTACAGTCACAAGTATATCGCGTATCGTGATAAAGCACTTGGATTGCTCTTTAGACGAAATATCCGATGCAAAATTGTACTGTTCAAAGAAAGAAAAGAGGAAAGCAAAGAAAAAAATAAATAGAGAAAGAAATAGTGTTTATTTGTAAGTTATTTTGCTAAAGCTTCACACCAAATAACTGCAGCAAACTGCATTCAAACAAAAACTCGAACTCAGGATTTTCCTAACTTGGCTATTTTAATTGGCCCTAAGTAATTATTGAAGGCGCCTGTAAAAATACTTGTTTACCCCGCCAAATGCAGGGTGACACAAAAGTTACCACGTTTTTTTTTTTAATTAAAAGTTCTGCTTTTTTCGCCATTTTAATTTGGCTTTGAAATACGTTGTTTTTAAGATTTTTCTCTGCTTTACAAAACTTTTTTTGACCTTTTTAGAGGTATTATCTTTTATTTTGTTTAGTGATCAGCCGTTATCAGCCGTTACAAAGTAAACTTCGTTTTTTTGTTGCTCAAAATACTAGTTTCTACCATGTATGCTCTACTTTTTATAATTCAAAGAACTTTTGTCTCGCTCTGTATTTACAAATTTATTTTAGCTATTTTTTAATGGTAATTACTGAACTTTACATCTTCCATCTTCCAGATACTTTGTGCGAAAACCTTAATACACCTTTTTTAATCATACCAACTTCTTTGATATCTCATTGAAAAGAGGAGAAACAGAATGTTTTGAAAGATGACCATTACCAACTAACTAAGACAAAGAAGTTGCAAAAATTTGAAAAGGTAAATCTGTATTTTTATGGATGACTTCAGGTTCAACCATAAGTGTTTTATAAATATTAAAAAAACGGGGTTAGCGTGCAGCAGTGCAAAAGCATAGATGGACATCAAGGAAAGAATATGGCAATGGTGCTTTGCACATAAATAAAAACAATAAAGTGTACAAATTAATTTGGATGATGATGTCCACACATTTGTAGTGCACGTGAGTTAATACTAATAAATTCATGAAATAAAATATAGGCATTAGTAGTGACAACAGGGTTAATTGACAATATAACATTAATAATACACTCATCCGGTTAGAAAAAGTTTTGTATGTTGATTACTTAAAATGGGGCTCAGAGATGAACATTGAAGACTCAGGTTTGACTACTACTGGGCTAGCAAAAATAACTTTAAATTTGCGAAAACAAACGCATTGACTATTATTTAAAACCAATTTAGACAATAAACTTTGATCAGCACATCAATCAAATACATGTTCATCGAAGCATTTTGTTTCCAGGATATCACAAAGCATGTGACCAGTAACCGTGATTTTACAACAAAACAACCATTTATCACAATCAAAATATTTTTTTTTAACTATAAGCTATGTTGATTACAATAGTAAACTACTTTTTAAAAACTATTTTGCCAAACTGTAATTAACTATTTCACAGTCAATCATAGTTGTTTAAAACGTTAAGAATTATGTGCTTACATTTACCATTAACTATATCACAATCAAAATAATTTTTCTTAACCATAAGTTATGTTGACTACAATAGTAAACTACTTTTTAAAAACTATTTTGCCAAACTGTAATTAACTATTTCACAGTCAATCATAGTTGTTTAAAACGTTAAGAATTATGTGCTTACATTTACCATTAACTATATCACAATCAAAATAATTTTTCTTAACCATAAGTTATGTTGACTACAATAGTAAACTACTTTTTAAAAACTATTTTGCCAAACTGTAATTAACTATTTCACAGTCAATCATAGTTGTTTAAAACGTTAAGAATTATGTGCTTACATTTACCATTAACTATATCACAATCAAAATAATTTTTCTTAACCATAAGTTATGTTGACTACAATAGTAAACTACTTTTTAAAAACTATTTTGCCAAACTGTAATTAACTATTTCACAGTCAATCATAGTTGTTTAAAACGTTAAGAATTATGTGCTTACATTTACCATTAACTATATCACAATCAAAATAATTTTTCTTAACCATAAGTTATGTTGACTACAATAGTAAACTACTTTTTAAAAACTATTTTGCCAAACTGTAATTAACTATTTCACAGTCAATCATAGTTGTTTAAAACGTTAAGAATTATGTGCTTACATTTACCATTAACTATATCACAATCAAAATAATTTTTCTTAACCATAAGTTATGTTGACTACAATAGTAAACTACTTTTTAAAAACTATTTTGCCAAACTGTAATTAACTATTTCACAGTCAATCATAGTTGTTTAAAACGTTAAGAATTATGTGCTTACATTTACCATTAACTATATCACAATCAAAATAATTTTTCTTAACCATAAGTTATGTTGACTACAATAGTAAACTACTTTTTAAAAACTATTTTGCCAAACTGTAATTAACTATTTCACAGTCAATCATAGTTGTTTAAAACGTTAAGAATTATGTGCTTACATTTACCATTAACTATATCACAATCAAAATAATTTTTCTTAACCATAAGTTATGTTGACTACAATAGTAAACTACTTTTTAAAAACTATTTTGCCAAACTGTAATTAACTATTTCACAGTCAATCATAGTTGTTTAAAACGTTAAGAATTATGTGCTTACATTTACCATTAACTATATCACAATCAAAATAATTTTTCTTAACCATAAGTTATGTTGACTACAATAGTAAACTACTTTTTAAAAACTATTTTGCTAAACTGTGATTAACTATTTCACAGTCAATCATAGTTGTTTAAAATGTTAAAGATTATGTGTTTACATTTGTCATTACACTTGCTTCCATTATACAAACCTTAAACAGCCATCTGATAGCCATAAAATATGTGGGAAGTTTTAAAGCTTTCAACCGGCAAGTTGAGTAAACCCTGTGTTCAAAGTTGTTGTTGTATTCAAAACAAAGACATATTATTAGAGAGTTCAACCCAACTAAAAGAATTAATCATCAAACTTTTTCTCGGCAAGCCAAATTAAGTTTATGGAGAAGAACAGTAGTCAGTAGCAAAAATAACTAAACAACTCAAAAATAAAACAGAGGGGAGAAGTTTGCGAGTGATAGATAAAATAAAAACAATGAAACACATTTTGTTTGTCTGTGTGTAATAACGATAATAGCCTGGAGCCTGGAAATAATGGCAAAGAGCAAAACTGTCGAGGAGAAAAGCAAAAAAGACAGTCTGTGAACTGGCTTGTTGTGTGCAACATTTCCTATTTCTCAACGCCACTTTTAGTAACTAAGGAAAACGAATTGGCAGAGCGCTAGAGATAGCTCTGGTCAAAAAGAGACATTTTCTGTCTCACAAAAAGACAATGGGGTGAACGACGCAAACATATAATAAAACGGCAACTAGGTAATTTCAAGAAAAAACTGCAAAATGTCAAGATGGCAATTTTCGAAAACGCAAATTTGGTGTAAATGAATGTAGTCTTAAATAAAAAAACAGATTAGGATAATTTATAGATTTGGAATACGATAAAAAATGTTCGTCTTTATTTTTGAAAGCCACCAAACTTTTATATTTTTAGAAATTGCCCGGTCGCCAATAATAAATTTGTTGCTTGCAACCTGCTGCACTTGCTCTTAAAACAAGTGCGGCTACACACAGAAACATGGAAAAATATTTCAAATAAAAAGCCTACCTGAGTTTGCAATCGTGTTAAACCTTAAGTAATAAATTTATTAATAGTTTTCTGGGGTAAAAAAAAATTTTTTACCTCTGATCCAAAGAATCTAAAGACAACATGAATAATCTTTTGGATTTTTAGCTGGGTTTACTTACCTGTCCACTCCTTTTCTCGTGCGTCTCATCATCACCGTATTCTCCAACATTAAAAATGTTGTCTGTCGACTCAACCTCTCCACCTCCTATTGTTAGGTTTTTGGGCAGACCTTTTGTGGGAATTGAAGTCACTACCTTAAAATTACAGAAGTATCAAAAATTGAGTTGTGTTATTGTAAAGCGGGCGTATTTTTGACTGGTCTATTTCTAATTTGAGATTTTCTTGAAATTGTGTGTATAAACACCCTGCATTAACAATTTGCTAGTAACTAGTTTTACAGTTACCGTATTTCCTGTAATAAAAAATAAATTGATTTAACATGTGATCACGGTCTTATTGATTCTCGTTCATTATTATTGCTTTATTGTGATTTGTTTAAAAAGTACCTGTCCCCACAACAGTGTTCCCACTCCTGCAAATAATAAGGCTAAATAAAATGCCCAACTGTGTTAGCCAATTAGCAAATCACCAAAAGCGATGCACCATAACCATTGCTCCAAGTTCAAGGCTGCCGTAGAAAACCATCTAAAATGATTTAATAGTCCATGTAATAGTGCAATCTTATATATAAAGGAATAGATATCAGACCTGCCACCAATTTGCACAATCACAACTTGAGCTGCCATCGTTGCTATCCAAATACAGTAGTAGATGGGATTCGTAAACAGACCCTGCAAACCAATTGATGCAAATGAAACCAAACCAATTCTTTGGTGATTCTAATATACCTGGAACACATTCCTCTCTCCGTGAATCTTCCTGGCATTGATTTCGTTGAACAAAGTCATCATAACAAACGTATTAAAAACAATAGTAAAGTGCTGAGAGGGTGGAGCATGTAATTGAGCCCATCGACCAGAGTCCACATCAAAAAATTTCTCTCCTGAAAATAAGAGATTTCACAGCAGCATAGGATCCACTTTAGGTGATCTTTGTGACAAAATTTGTGCAAAAAAGCTTTTGAGTTACATACCCGCAAAAATGAGCCAGAAGAGGATGGCTAGCTGGTAGACAGCATGACCCAAAATGTTCTTGCTCATAGTTCTAGAGATGAGTGGACCTAAGCAAAATTAATTGACTTTTACGAAATATATTTGTGAAGAAAATTACGGACTGGTTCTGCCATAAGGTTTCCTTTTCAATAAATCTTCAGTGGGCATCTCCGTGGCCAGGGCCAAGGAGGCCAAAGTGTCCATGATCAGATTCACCCATAACATTTGTACAGCTTTAAGGGGAGTGTCCTGAATAGCGCAAGCACCAACAAAGGCAACCACAACAGCCACTACATTGACAGTTAGCTGGAACTGCAGGAACTTTGCGATTGAATCGTAGACATTACGGCCCCACATAACCGCCTAAACTTATATAGTGAGAAAACACAGGGTTTGGCAAGTTGTGGATCAATTTTTGAATTGGTGGAAAATGTCCGAAACCTCGGTAAACTTCCCTATGCCTACTACTCACTTTGACTATAGAAGTGAAATTGTCGTCTGTTAAAATAATGTCTGAGGCCTCTTTTGCTACATCAGTTCCCGCAATACCCTGAAAATAAGTTTTTTTTTGCATAAAAAACAACAGTATTGATTTATTAGCTACCATTGCAAAGCCGACATCGGCCTTCTTCAAGGCAGGTCCATCGTTAGTGCCATCACCAGTGACAGCTACCTAGAAGAAAGAGAAGACATTTCGAAGCGCTAAAACACTGAAAAGATGCTTACCACTTCTCTGGCCTCTGATATTTTGCTGTCAATAATACCCTTTACCAGCACATATTTGTCTGATGGCTGAGCTCTAGCCAGTACTCTCAATTTAGGCCAAATCTATAAAAAAAAACTTTTGTCTTCAGAATGCGAAATTGCTATACCTGATCAAGTTTGGCTTGACTAACTTCTCCATTTTCATCTCTTATTCTAGTGTTAAAGTCTTTTCCTTCGAGGGCAATAAAGTCTTCACTTGGCTTAAGAATGCCACAAGAGGTAGCAATAGAGCGTGCAGTATTGATATTGTCACCAGTCACCATCCTTACAGTTATGCCAGCACGTTGACATTTAGCAATAGCATCAGGTACTTCTAAAATTTGTGTTGAACAGGGAGGCATGGAATGCGTTTTTTTACCAGGGCGAACAGGATCTTGAATTCCCGTAATGGCGATTGCTGTCAGATCGTTCACTATTGAATCCTCATTATCCCAATCAATATCTCCAGGTGCACCAGCGAAGTTTACCTGTATTTTTTTTTTAGTCTTGCCAGTTTAGATTACTATATTATCT
This sequence comes from Subanguina moxae, assembly GCA_000981365.1. Classification (NCBI taxonomy): domain Eukaryota; kingdom Metazoa; phylum Nematoda; class Chromadorea; order Rhabditida; family Anguinidae; genus Subanguina; species Subanguina moxae. The sequence goes on from BBSZ01010348.1 coordinate 15,273, forward strand.
CTAATTAGCATTTATCCGACATACTTTTTACTAAAGTTTATAGAGGAAACATTGCAAGTTGGTATATCACACTCTTAAAAATTATATCAAATATTTAAAAAATTATTTCAATATTTTAGTTTTTAAAATTTTCTAGAGGTTGAAGAATAGAAGCTGTAGGAGTCCTGCAGCAAGACTTCTCTTTGAAATAATACGATATTTTTAAATTTATGTAGACAAATTGCAGCTTTAGTTAATTGCTGCGAAAGTCAACTTCTAATTAACTGTAGCCAATGTTAACAGCCGATAAACTATAGCTTGAGTTAACTTCTAATTAAATGTAGCCAATGTTAACAGCCGATAAACTGTAGCTTGAGTTAACTTCTAATTAACTGTAGCCAATGTTAACAGCCGATAAACTATAGCTTGAGTTAACTTCTAATTAACTGTAGCCAATGTTAAAAGCCGATAAACTGTAGCTTGAGTTAACTTCTAATTAACTGTATTATTAAGTATACTATAGGTTCAGTCTGATTGCTTTTTTCGTGTCGAAACCAACTCACTAACAAAAATCTTCTCAATGCTGAAACTGTCCAATGGAAATAAAATCTCTAACGGGTACTTATAGCTCTCCAACGCATTTAGCTATGTGGCAACTAGAACTTTTCAAATCAGTGGAAAAATAATAACAAAAACATTACTCTAAAACATCTTAGTTGAAGATGATATTACGTTTTTATAAACTTTTAAGGAGTTAATAAAATAGCGACTTTTTCTGTGGAGACTTTTTGACTTGGGGAGAATTCTCGCTAGAGAGTTTTTAATAGTTTTTCATTGGGAAGTTTTGAGATTGTTGACATGGTTAAGTCCCCTGTTTAATTTTAGTAAGATGTGCTAAAACCTCGTTTTCTTCTGCTTGATTTCCAGGCACGTAGTCTTTGTAAGCTAAGCAGATGGTTCTTAGACCTAAATAAAAAACTTAATTAATTGAAAAAACTTTAAATGTAAAACTCCTCGTACCGTCTGAAGCCATCGGCTCAATGACTTCCCTAATCAAGCGGTCTAAATCTTTTGAAGTGAAGCGACTTAATTTGCCGTTTTTGCCGAGGAACCATTTGCATTTCTTAAGCATAATTTCTGAAGCACCCTTGCTGAATACTCTGAATCTGCCGTCTTCTTTATTCTCAATGACTGTAGACATTGATTTGCGCACAGAGTTGAATGTGTAGACCTTGAAGATTTTCTCTTCGGGAAAGGTGTCACGGATCCTCTGGTAGCTTTGGCCAAGCGCCAACACAAATCCCAACAAAGCACACTCGGTCTACAAGTAAATTAAATAAAAAACGTTTACACATCAGTTTATAAACATATCTGTCACCTTATTTCCCAACTGCATAAGTTGTTCGCCGACAGCGTTGGCTTGTTGATTTTTGGGTGGGAGCACTTGTGAGGAGTAAGAAGAGTTGATTGAGATGGAGTTGATGAGAATGTCTCTGGTTGTTTCATTCAAGCGTTCCCATTTTGGGATTTCTTTGTAATGCACTTCTAAAAAAGGTAAAAATTAAACTTGTAAAATACCATTGGATTGTAATATTGCATAGCTTCCGCTTAACCCTAAGCTTGGTTGTTTTCAAAGAGTTATATTAGTGGTATAGGGAGACCAAGGCAAAAAAATAGGCCAAATTGTTGACTAGACCCACTTTTCCCCCGAATCTTATACATTTTTTTTGTCAATCAGTCATTTGCTAACCATTAATATAGCTTTGGACGACCGTCATCCGATTGGTGGTCAATGTGCCCGTCTTGTCGGAGCAAATGCTAGTGGCATTTCCTAAATTCTAAGGCCATTAATTGCAAAATTTTGTCGCTCTCAGATAAAACTGAACAAGATCACATATAATGAAAAAGACAGAATATGGCTGAAATACTAACCCATAGTTTCACAAGCATCCAAGTGCCTCACCAGATTGTTATCCAACATCATCTACAATAAAATTTTTTCTTTTTCAATATTAGAAGAAAAAATTTTACCTTTTTGACAGAATATGCCAAAGACAAGGTAACAGCCAGAGGTAGGCCTTCTGGAACAGCAACCACCAATACCTACACAAAAGAAAAATGTGCACTCTTGTCCAGCTTTTTTGCAAAAAACAACTTACTGTGACTCCAATAATGAGGAAGTTGATAAAGTGTTGGAAGTCAGCCAGACTAAACTAATTAGTTGTGGTGGTTGGAAGAATTGGTTGGCAAATTAACCTAAAGCTCTCGCCATCCACCATATAGCGTGAAATGCAAAAGCGGATCACCAGGATTAGCTGAATATTGAGGTTTGTAGGAGCAGTGTTGCACATCCATACTTACCACCGTGCATGCGGCCACAAACGAGCCTGCATAGCCTATTTGGATGGCTAGTCTAGTCAATTTTGCTTGAAGAACACTTCGCTCCTAATTCACGTGGAGGTCATTTTAGTCAGATTTGTATGATGGTAATTGTAACCAACTTTTTTTCCTTCACTTTCCTCTTTTTGAGCTCCACCTTGTCCAGACATATTCATCCCACCATTATAGCCATCAATTTTAATGTCTTAAAATGCAAATATTATTTGTTTTTACATATAATTTTATGCTTGAATATCTTGTTTTATTAGCAACTAACTAGCAAGATATGTACTCGAAGTATGATTTTGTCAAGGAATGCAATCGCTTAGCCGGTTACTTGGGTTTCGCAAAGGAACGAGTAAAATCAGAACCCACTAAAATTATGCTTCAGGTTTTTTGGATATGAGATATGGTCAAAACTAGGAGGAACGAGGCCAAGAGTGAGTTCATGGCTTAGTTTGATAATATCTCAGCCACCAAGCCACTCTTTTAAATTGCGTTTTCATACTCGAATTTTTAAGGTCTTTTTTCTACCAAGGAATCTCTGAATAAAAAAATCAACAAATGTGGGATTTCTATTAAAATTTCCAAGAAAAAAGTTCGAAACCACATCTAACTGAGCGCATACCCTGGGAAGATGCCCAAAGTGTCTAGTCAAAACTGCGAGTTCCCATTTTTAAATTCAAGGTGCAAAAGATGGTTAGTGCCATTGAATAGGAATTTCGCAAGCAGTGAAGATTAATGGTTCTATCTACTAGCACAATATTGAAATGAACAAAAACCACTAAAACAGTAGCAGAAATGCTTTACAAGGCAAGCTCTTGTCTAGGAGAATTCCTACATTTAATTTAAGCCAAAAAACTATCATAGCTATCATCAAAAACACCTACTTTCATCGTTGTTGAGTAGGGCTTGTTTGGTACTATCTTCCACCGTAATTGTTGGAGGAAGTACCTGGTCGGCTTCTAGGTTGATTGAGTGGGCGCCTGAAAGATAAAAACCAACAATAGAGAGCAAAACACCAGTGCTACTCAAGCCAGAGGTGTCCAAGGAAGAGACAGTTTAACAGAAGCGACAATAGACTTACTACATATTTAAAGCACAAATCACGATACTCACAAGAAGGTACCATAAAAAAGAGGCAAATACAAAAGCTGGGTCCTGCGGCAGCGCCAATTAGTTCACAATAGGTCAACCAATAGCACAACAACATCAACAGATGGTGCTTTGGAAAACTAAGCAACTTTTGAGCGATTTTCTGTACTTTTTCAAAACTTTTGATATTTGAAAGAGCCTTTGTGACAATTCTTACCATCAAAGGATCCTCCTGTGTATGGAATAGACCGACGGATCCTTACTGCAAAATATAAACAGTTGTTGAGATGTTCAGGCAGAAGGCAGTCAAATTATAAGAGCGAAAAATGTATTAAAAGGCGGATAAGTCTTTAAAAACAAGAAGAAAGTTTGGAAGTTACCGTATTTACACTAATAAGCACAGACCCCCATATTTTACGGCTCAACCACCCCACAATTGACATCATACTCAAAATTGTAGCTGAGATTCAGGGCTACATTTTCGAGTATAGTGTCAGTACCCAATTGTCGGGTGGTTGAGCCGTAAAAAATTGTTGACCACCGACCGTCGTGACGGAAGGTGGTGTCCGCTTATCAGAGTAAATACGGTAAAAAAAATTTGTCCATATAACTGGCAAATTAGAGAATAGGACAAAGGATATAGACCGCAAAAGTCGTAAATTTCTGACCCCATAAAAATGGTCAAGCAATTGAGCATTTTCTTTCAAACACTAATTTGATTTAAAGGACACTTGATTTCGAGTGGAACTAGGCATAATTTTGTAAAAAAGGTATGGTTTATGGAATGAGTAATTTAGCAATCATAGGTACATGAGATTTACATCCAAAGAACAAATAAATAAAATAATAAACACATAGATGTAGCTATACAAGAAAATATGGAAAAGAAAAATAAAAGGAAGAGCAGAGGCTCAAATGGTTCATTACTATGATGAAAAGGGCATTTTGATCACAAATTGTTTACTCTTTTTACAATTTTGCCTATAGAATGAGCACAAGAACTATAGAAATTTTAGGAAATACTACATGGAAAATGAATGAGAAGTAAAAGTCTAAAGAGACGGCAGAATTAAACACTTGCTTACCCGATGCTTTGCTTTTTCTTCTGGACCGACGCTCTAGAAAGCATAATTTGTGAATTATTTTATTGAATTTCAGAGTACTTACCCTCTTTCTTGGCCGCCTTACGTTCTTCTTCCACAGCGGTTTTGGCTGCACCCAGCAGTGTCATTATAATACCCGTTTGAGAGTTCACACCCACAGCTACAACCAACATTTTGCCACTTCCTTCCATCACATGAGTGCCTGAAATGTGTGATATTAGATTAGTTGAAGAGTGGCAGACTCACCTGAGAGAAGAATGGGATCAGTCTCTGGTGACTTCTTAATCTGGTCTGATTCGCCGGTCAGAGAGGACTCATCGATGTAAAACAGTATCTTATTAGTTTACACAGGTGTATGAGATTATGACTCTAGTAAGGTCCTATCAAGGCAAATGAACCCCAACTAATGCTTAGTCCCTAGGCCCAGACATGAGCACAAGAATAAAGTACTTATCTTTAAGTCATTACTTTGGATGAGCACACCATCAGCTGGAAGTAAATCGCCTAAAACCATAATACGATTTAGATTTTTATGTTCTCCTCACTGTTAATCCAACAACTTGCCATATTTAATTTGAGCCACATCTCCACAAACTAACTCGTTGACAACTATTTGTATTTGATTTCCTCCTCTGATCACTGCAAACTTGTGCTCTGTCTCAATCTTAGCCTGCAGGCCTAAACTATTCAAAACGTCTTGGATCTCGATTACTTTATAATATTACAGCCTACCTCTGAATTGGCGCTCCTTGGTGTAGTCGTTTAAAGCAGTTACCAGAACCACAACAACTACCGAAATGAGAATAGCCACACCTAAATTTAGTTTATTAATTTAATTATAGAGGTATTCTTCTGGGTGTAAATTACCCTCAATCCAACTCGCATGTTCTTCTCCCTCATCTTGTTTCATTTTGTCTTCGGGAGGACTGTAGAAGGACAGAGCTAGTGAGACAATGGCACTAATCAACAGAATAATTAAGGTAACATCTTGAAGGGCTTCCCAGACAAGCCGGAAGAATGACTTGGCCGGATGAGGAGGTATCTAAAACATATACATAGTCATTTACGATAAAGAGTGACCAATAAATTAAATGCATCAAAAATAATTGTAGGTTAACTGTAGCCAGAGTAAAATATCATTTAATTGTAATAAACGTTAACTATCAATTAATAATTAGCAAAAGTTGACTACCGATAAACTGTAGCTAAAGCTAACTAACTAGTAACATTAGCTGAATCTAACTGTAGATTGACTGTATCTGAGACGAACGGCACCCTATGAAAGTTTTCAATTTTTTTCATTTTCAAATAATGCCATTGGCCCTTGGAGTCATCTTTTGATTAACTATAGCAAAAGTCAACTACAGACAACTCTCGTTAATTCGGCACCCTCGATAACTCGGCAGCTTCAATAATTCGGCATGCAAAGCCTGGTCACTTGAAGTGCCGGGTTATCGAGGATTGACTAAATGAGTAAAAATAAAGTTAAAATTTTGGTGCTATGTTAAAGCACTCATCATTTTTGAAATGCCTCGAAATTACTGGTAATATTGTGACTAAAACCCACCTCGTTAGCACCAAACACTGCCTTGCGCCTCTAAAATTACGAAAGAACAAATTTTAATATACTTTATGTTATTTATTAAGTAAGAAATCTTTACCTGAAGTTCTGTCTCGGTGTTTGGCAATCCATTGGCAGGGTCTGTTTTAAGTCTAAATTTTAATAGTTTATTCGAATTGCTTTTATGCAAAATCCAAATAGTTTACCGTTGGCAAAGCCCTAAAATAAAATATGTTATATATGTGCATATATGATATATAAAATGACAATATGATAATATAACACAGAATAACCACATGATAGTCGTATATGTTATACCGGATGAGGCAAAAGTTCCCGATACTGTAAATGCCTAATAGATAAATAAATGTCTAATAGATGGTCACCCTCCAATAGACGGGTAGTCTCTAATAGACGGGCATTCTAGGGGTCGATCGAAAAATAGATAGGCAGCCTTTTTATTAGAGGATTACCGTGTCATAATTGGAAATCAGATTTTAAAATTTGTTGGGAACCTTTGCCTCACCCGGCAGTTATATTAATTTTGTCTTAATTGACTAAATAACTCACCTTCAACACCCCCATAATCCTGCTGTATTTTGTCTTTGGCCTCAGTGCCACGGAATTCCATAAGTTGGCGCAACTCCTCCACCGTACAGTCATAGTGTGTTTCAGCACTTGCATTTGCATTGGAAATACGAGCTCTTGTGTTGGGCATGCTTGCTAGCAGTTGTTGGTTAAGAAAGCTATTGGCTGGCTACACTACTTCTTTTTTTAAATCTCTTTGGCACATTTAGGAATTATTGTTGCCGCAGTAGAAGTATTTAAAAATTTTTCAAGTGTTAATAAGATTTACACAGTCAGGGCAGCCTGTCTAGATGTTATTTCTATTTCAGAAATGGGACAAGCTGAAAATTACCTAAAAATGCAATTTAGTAAGATCTTTAATAACACACTAATCAAAAAAATTATAAAAAATAACATCCAGCATTTATAAGAGTAACTGCCTATAAATAAACCACCAAGTCGACCAGTCTCGGTTTACCTTGACACCCCAAATCAAAAGGTGAGATGACAAATTTTTCGCCACAAAATAATAAGAATTAGTAAATAGAGAAATTCTCGAATTTTTCTCCAAAATTTTCGATCGGTTGAGCCTAGTTAAAAAAACAGCCAGTAACCGCATTTAAAGTGGATATTCGCCATTCTACCTCCCCTCTTTTTACCAAGTTCGTGCCTGCCTTTATACACATCAATGTAGGACTATTTTAACAAAAGGATTGGCTGCATTACACCAGCAATAATGGGAGAATAGGTACATTCACGACTGTGTTCAAACTCCTGTCCGAAAGTTCAGTCATTATTTTCTCTTTTAAACTCTTGCTTTCAAACCTATCTTAAAGAAACACACTGTAAGCTCTTGCTTTCGAACCTATCTTAAATAAACACAGTGTAAACTTGAAGACAAAGCAAAAAAAGGCAGAAGAAAACAAAGACAATATTATTGCTATATTGTTGCAGCGTAACGCCAAGGTTCGTCGATAATTTTAGGGACCATTTAAATGATGATAAATTTAGTAGACCACCAATAAGTTTGCTAGACCACCAAATAATGTTTGACTCATGTAATTAAACATTTTTCAAATAATTTTTTTTGCAAATTATATATACAAATTCTGGAATAAAAATAAATGACAAAAAATAGCGCTGTTTCTTCCAGTCTTAATGCTAATCACAACAAATAATCAATATATTCATAGCAGCATATAGAAAACAAGTAAACTTTGCCCAGTACTTTTTTTGCCTCTGCTTACTCCTCTTGGTCCCCAATTATTTTATTTTTATCCTTTATTTTATTTTTCACCTTGCCGATTTCTCTGTTATTTTAGAAAATATTAAAATTTGGTGAATACAGCTTTTTTAAATCATAATCTGCTTTTATGCAAACTACCGGGTCGCTCAAGGAACTGTAAGGTCACCGGCGAACACTCAATACCGCATGCGATTTTTAGCAACGCTATACACATTCTTTGATTTTTATCGGCGCTCCATATACATGATTGGTTTACACGACAATAATTTACCGTGCAGGCGCGGAGCACTGGAGGCGCTATACATTAGCTAAACATTAATGGTAAGGTCTTAAGATCACAGGAAAATACTTAGGCGGGGAGTGATGCGGCAGTGTCACAGCGGGGCCTCCTAGTTTGAGTACTAATAACCTGTAAAGTATTGATTTTGCAGGATAAACAATTAATGAAACCACTTTCTGTGATAACTATTCAAAAATATATTCAAAAAGTATTTTTTGCGAAAATTAATAAATTTAAAAAGCTCCTCTGTAAAAATCCAGTTTTTGAAGAGTTATCTTCGAAATGCTTGTGCATGAACCAAAATTTTTACGCTAAATGAATTTTTGAGTTTTTAAGCAACGAAATAAGCTAAGAATTTATACATCCCAATTTTTGTTTAGTAAACAACTTTTTTTAACCTTTAATGATGAAAACGAAAACAATTAAAATTTAATTTTATGCATGAAAAATTGTATCTTGGTCTCTACCATTATTGTCGTAAAATGGGGAACCGAGAAAAAATGAGCGGGATCCTTTAGCCTCCTTTATACTTCCGCAAAAAACATTGCGCGAAACAAATTTAAATGGTTTTTTAATGGTTTAAAATCAACAATTTAATTGTAATTTTTAGACATCTTGTACTCAAAATCATCACCAGAATCTGGCGAACATTTTGGTAATAAGAGCTCTTAAAGATTTTTTTGAAAAGTTTAGAATCTAGGCTATTTTACGTCTGTTTCGTGACTTTTTCATAGAGGGGGCTTTAAAGAAGCAGCTTTGAAAACGAAAAAATTCTAGGGCTCTTACATGTAATCAAGATATTGATATAAAAAGTTGAAATTATAGACGGCGTAATTTATACGTAGGATATATCAAAGGTGGGAGATTCATATGGATAATAACAAATATAAGTTATTAAAGTAAACTGTAAATTAAATACAACAAAAGTGAGCTGTCAGTAAATTCTGGGATAAGCTAACTGCAGAAAATGTGAACTACTAGTTAACTATAGGATATATTAACTGTAAAAAAAGTAAACTATTAGTTAACTGTAGGATATATTAACTGTAGAAAAGGTGAACTATTAGTTAACTCTAGAATATATTAACTGTAGATCTATGCAATTAATTTAGTAGATCTATGCAATTAGATCTATGCAATTAAAATTTGATGTTTTCTACATTTTATGGCTTAGTATCAAACAATTTAACGACAATGTGATATCAAGCACCGCCTATCGCTTCTAATGACTAATTTCTTAAAACAATATTGACATTATATTGTTTGTAAATCATGTGTACTAATGTTTAGGTTTTGTTGTTTGAACAATCATAAGTATACCATAAATACAGTTGGCTCAAGTAAACTATAAACAACTATCCTATAGTTAACTATCCTATGATCCCATCACAAACCAAGTCATCCGGCAAGATATTTTCCAAAACTTTGCAATAAAAATAATGTATTGCCTCCAAGATGCTGTATCTCCCCCTAACAACAACATCCACTTTATCCACTCTCCAGCACATACACACTCCTCAAACATCTGCATTGATTTAATCCCACCTAGCAAAAATCCCAAATTTTTGCCTCAACAACCAGCCAGCCTTGAAATATAGATAATAATAGCTCTCGGCTAGCTCTAAAAAACCACTCAGATACGGACGGGGAAGTAGTAGTATTAGCACTAGGAAGACTAGTAGGACAAAGGATCGAAAAGATACATCCAAATACACAACCAGACACAACCCTTCCACTCAATATATATCTGGCTAGCGCCAGTAAAAGAGGACAGCTTAGAGAAGGAGGGAAACCTTCTTTTATGTGTATGGCTTCTTTCAATACTAGGCCAACCAGCATGCCCTGCAGTCCTTCTCTGCTACTCTGCCTCCATTGATTGGTCCATTTAACTAAGTGTGAGAGAGAAAGCAGAAGGCAAAAAACGCTTCGTAGAGAGCGCTAAAAAGTGTGGGAGTAAGTGTGTCTTTTATTGTTCAGCTGGTTGCTTGGAAATGGACAGAGAGGCAAAGTTAGCAGCCACAGGTTACCTCTGCCTTCAATCCTGTTGAGGCGTTCGCCAGAATGGTTGGGTGGGTAAGTTGAAGGCAGACTGCTGTTGTGGTTGGGGGTTCACATGCTGATGCACATAGGACAGATGTGTTTAGGGGTGAGAAGGACTGCAGTAGTCTTGGAAGGAAATCTTTGCAGCCGACAATCGATTTAAAAACAACCACTGCTCCCTTCTTTACATGCTTGGCTAGAGACACCACTAGTCCTATTCTGACTACTGGAAAGCTATTCCTACCACTTTTTTGTCCCGCCTTTTTGAAAGCATGCGAAAAAGTGGTTAAGCCGAAGATTTTCAAGCACTTTTCCTCCAAGTTATGCAGATAGGGCAAAATTGCGAGGAAATTTTAGACGGGTTGTTTAGATGACAAAAGAATTGGAATATATGAACTCAAAATTTGTTATTTGCTTGAAAAAAAGTGATTAAATTAAAGCTTAAGTTTTAAGCTACACTTTTGGAGTGGCAGCAAAATGGTATGTTTAGTGCTACAGACTAGCCACAGAATGCTCAAAAATGCCTATAGTGCTGCTGTTGCTAGCGCACTGTTAAATGCAGACATTTCGGTGAAAATCAATTCTCAATCATACAAATAGTAGTGTTGTTTAGTAGGTTTGTTGCAACTTCTCTATTCTTTAAAAATTTATTTGAAAAGGCATTTATGCAGGAGCAAGCACATATGGCTGTTTTAAACAGAATCAATAAAAATTTTGGTTCTATTGCAGTGTACCTACCAAAGCCTAGATGAACAATATACGCATGAACAAGTGCCCTAGAAGGTCTTTTTTTTCTATAGTCCAGTAAAAAAACTTAGAAAGTAACTTGCATAACTATCGGCTTTTTGCTAAAAAATAAGTAAAATATTTGGTGAAAAATAACGTTGACAAAACATTTTTTTTGGCCTTGCAAGACAGAAGAAAAATTGCTGCCATTAATAAAACCATGGAATCCTTTCTGCCAAGGCATAAGCATAATAAAACTGGTCAACGAGAAGTTTTTTGCCACCGCAGCAGAGAAGCAAAAGAAGCAAATGGCTGCTGCTGAGTCAGAAGCTAAATGCCAGAACAGTATTGGAACAGGAATGGGGAAAAAGTAAAGGATGTTTGGAATAGAGTGAAGAGGAATCAAATAGAGATATAAATCAAAAAAAAACATGCCTACTCTATAAGGTTTTTCGACTTATTAAAGGGGACAAAATTATCTGTTAGAGAGAAAAAAAACTAATAATAGAATTGAAAAATAGCAAAGGAGGAATACCTGTGACAAAGCAAGAATAATTCTCAGCCAGTGTAATTCCATTCAATGATCACAATGTTTCATTTGACTGGAAAACATGAGAAAAAAGATAAGCAATTTGGACTGCTGTGTTTTGACTTACTTATTCACAGTAGGCACCAACCAAAAAGTCTGTTAATTTAGCCTGATTTTCTATTGCGTGTGTTTATTCTGCTTTTGTTAAGTTGCAGAGAGAGAGAGAGCAGGAAATTTGAAACTGTTTTATGTTGAGCTAAGTAAATCTTAAGTACTGATTCTTTAAAGCTTTTTTAAAATAAGCTAAATAAATAGTAATTTTGCAGAGTTGCACTCATAAACTTAAATAAACTCATAAACTTCTATATTATTTCCTGTACATTAAGTGCTTGGCCTTGTTCATAAAATAATACAGCCAAACAATAATAATCTTTTCTGTCTTAATATTTTGTGGTTGCCTTAAAGAGACATGCCTGTCACTGTCATGACACATAGTTTGGATGCGTGGGCACAAATGTTTCTTTACCATACCAGATAAATTTAAAACTTTATATGTGATACTAGGGTTGTACAATGCGAATATTCTAGAGAATATTATCGAAAACATTCTGCTCCAGCACTTAAACAACTTCATGCGATAGTAAAAAGGTTTCTAGTGTTTTCAAAGCAATTACTGCCAATTTTTTTAATTTTATGGGTGTTGTATAGTGCTGCAAATATAATTTTTCTGGCACCGGGCACCGCACCAGGCATCAATGCCGTTACAGCACTGATGTTTTAACGGAGGACTTGTGCCTGCGCTTTTACGCCATGTGTCTTGCTAATGACGGGTGTAAGCATGACCTTTTATGTTTTTAGCAAGAGTCTAATATTGTTTAGATAATTTTTTTCTAGTTTAATTAATACAGTTCAAAGCTTAGACGTGAAAGCAATCGTTTAGGACAAAGTTAGTTAACTCTTGATTAACTATAAGCCTAAGTTAGCTTCAGATTAACTATAACAAAAGTTGGCTACAGATTAACTATAACAATAGTTAACTGCATATTAACTATAAAAAATATTTGTGTTGATTAACTGCGTACAAAGTTGTCCTTATTTGACTGTGACATTTAACTGTTAATAAATTGTATTGAAAGCTACTGTGTTTTCTCTAATAAAAGGGTCCTTCTAGGGCCTTCTGTCTAAGACTGAAATTAGGTGGGTTAGCCATGTTTTATTGCATTTTTAATATCAAGTCTGTCGCCAGCGGCCATGGCCAAGGAAAGATAAAAGATGGGAAATGGAGGGGACTATTGATTCCACTCCCTTTGGATCCACAGGGAAGTGTTTTAAGCGATAGACCACCAAACTTCAAACCGGGAAGTTGAAGAAGGCTAGAGATATTTAACTGCGATAAGTCGCAACAAAGCCAAAAAAAAATTAAAAAGTTTTAAAATGGCAAAAAGAGTTCATTTGCCCTAATATTTAGGATTATCAATTCGTATGCTCGAAAATTTGGGTTCCGGTTAGAAGAACTGCAACCGAATTGTTTTCAAATCTGAGTGAGCAATGTAAAAGGGCAGAAGTTGGTCCAAGTACACTCAAAAAAGCCTATACGGAATCCATCGCTACTCTTTTCGGTCCAAGCTACTCAAAGCAACAAAGCTAGCAGCTGTTGAGTGACCTGGATACTTGATCGAGGTCAATTTTTATCAGAATGAAAAAGCTTTTAGGACAGAGAATTTGAAGACAACTTAAAAGTATTGCTAAGTAATTTTTTTTATATGAATAGTACAAACAGAAAAAAAGGAGAGCAACATTGTGTCTTTTACACCCTCTTCTAGTTTAGCCTGTTTCCGATGACGCAATTTGTTTAAGTAGCAATGACGAAAACGACCAAATCTGGGCTTTGAATTAATTTAAAACACTTTATGGCATAAATCTTTTCTTTATTTCAAAAAAGTACATTCCAAAATTTTTGAGGAGAATCGACTAAAAACACAAATTATAAAACATTTTATTCCAATTTTTCCCATGCACTCTTGAAATTATAATTTTTTGTTGTGCGCAACCTGCATTCTACAAGTGGGTAAACTTAGCCGAGTTGAACAAGAAATTACTGTCTTTTTTGTTTTAGTTGCTGGATGAATAGATATGAGAAGACGGACTCGGATTACTATTTTAATTTTTCCCCGAAAAGCTCTGACTAAATAAATAAGAGAAACAATTGGAGGTAATTCGAGAGCACAAAACAGGTCTTCTCTTGACATACTTTTTAACTACATGTGCAAACATATCTTAACAATAAGAAGCTGACGTATCAGTTAAAAGGTTCTAACAAAAGATTCAAGCAAGGGTTAATCATCTTAAATCCTCTTTTTTAAGTAATCTTTTCTAATGCGCGATGAAAAAAGAATAATTAGTACATATAAAATGCAGAATTCTATACGTATTTTCGGAATAAAAATATTAGCTTGTTTTCATTTCTCACGAGACTTCTTTCATTTTTTTAAATTTTAGATAGTAAATGAGAATCTTTAGAGCTAGCTTTAAATTTGACTCAAGTAGACTTCTAAGTCACGAAACTATTTTGCACCTGACACCTGAAGTTTAGCCATAGTCCAGTACCAAGAGTTATTTTCAGAAAAAGTTAACCGTTGAAAAAGACTAACCATGCCATAAATTAACTGTAGGTTAACTGTAGTCGATGCTAACTGTGGTTAACTATAGCTAATGCTTTAAAAATTGACATGACATCTGAAAGTGATGCAGTCAAGCCTCGTTATCAGGCCCTCTCGATAAATCGGCACCCCAAAGACGGTGTCGGCTGCGACATAAGTAATTTACTAAAATGTGGCTCTCGATATCTCGGCACCTTTATACCGTAGAACGTTAATAAATGCTAATTTAGCAAATAAAAAATAAATCATGCAAATGTGTTCATCTTAGTTCTTTTGTTCTTCAATGTTCTAATCGTCGTTTTCCATCACTGTTTTTTACATCAAACTTCTTTGCTTTTATATATTTCCATATTATCTCTATATTATCTACATATTATCTCAATTTAGACTGAATAGAAAAGTAAGGCAATCCGTCAGCAGATTCGTCGCCCTGTAATCATTTCTATGTAGAGTTTTGAAAATGGCGTCAAAGCCTTATTTTCGCACACAATTTTTTTAGACAGAGCTAAACCTTTGAGAAAGACCCGCTCTTGCAAAAATAAATGAAAAGATATCTTCCAATATTTAGCTGGAGCCAAGCCGACTATTTAAAAATCAAAAAACTATTTTTTTTTGTTAATTAGTTAATTTGTCTTTTTCACTTTTCAAATGGTCTGCTTGGGAATCCAAAGTTGGGATATAATACTTTTTGTGTCTTATATAAAAAGCCACCAAATTGTATTTTTCTGCCGTTAAATGCCTTTTAATGCTACAGTCAAACCTCGACTTAACCACCCCCCCCCCGATTTAAGGGCCCCCTAGGGCTGATCTCAGGGGGAGCCGTTAAATCAAGGTTTGACTGTACTAAAAAATGGTTAATAAAAAAATTCCTCGGCCTTCGTCTGAGATATTAACGCCAAAATTCACATAGAATATTAGTAAGAGCAGTTCGAATAACTAAAGATACTAAAAGTTTCCTCAAAATTAGAGGTGTTGTAACGGGTTTAAACATGGTCACACATTTTGCAGGTGAATCACAACAATTGATACCTCATGCTATTAATACCTTTGAGGGAATTTTTTGTCAGGCACTTTCCAATTTAGAAAAAAAAATTGCAGAAAACAAAATAAACAATGCTTAGAGAACAAAATTTGAAGACAGAGAAATAGAATTTGAAAACCGGAAAAATATCAGCCAGTGAGAAGACTAATATCCACACACTTTTCAGAATGACATGTTTATTTTTACAACTGATTTGGCACCGCTTCCTAACAACTAATACACATGCCTGCTTCTTTTCCAAATTGAGCATTTTTGTTGAGATGGGGTGTAAAAGAAAGGGAAACCACAAAAAAGCGAGAAACAGGAAAAGGAAATGAGCTTAAAGAAGTAGTAGTAGTAGCAGGAACACTCTCTCCTTAAATGGCACTTTAGCCAAAGCTGCCTATAATTATGCTCATGCAAAAAAGACGTGCATTCATTATTGGATCATCCAGACGACGACACAAAAATTTATTTTTTGCTCACACAAAGAATACAGACTACAACAAATGTAATTTGGGAGAAGAAATGTTTGTGGGCAAAAATTAAAAAGTAGATTAACACTTTCTCTATCCACTCTATTTTGTGCATTTGAGCTATAATTGTCTCTTTGCCTCTTTCGTTGCAAAAAAAAGGGGGCGCCTGCGATATGTAAGCCGCTTATAGAAAAGAATATATTTTTTTCATCTCTTTCCTCATTTCGGAACAAAAAAAATGGGGGAAAAAGATGTGAAATGTTGGATAGGCTTCCTATATGAGGGGAGTAAGGCCAGAGAGAAGTGTGGGAATGTGTTTTGAGGGGAAACAATGTGAAATTGCTGCTCAAATAGTAGAATCGTCAAAAATGGGTAAAAATGTTTGATCAAATTTAGATTTCTACACACACTCAAAATGGGGGAAGGAGAACTTAAAATGAAAATGCAAGAATTGCTGCCTGTGAGTGCGAGCATGCCCCTCTAAGAAGTTCGTCTTTGCTCTGTTGTCAATATTCTAGTTCTTTTCTTAAACTCTAATTCTCATTCCAGGCTCCACTCACGTAAGAACGTTCGTAATTCGATTCCTAGGCCTCGTTCCAGAATTGTTTTTACCACTTGCCAGTCTAAGTCTGCTTCTTCCAGTTCTATCATTAGTGGAAATCATCTTTCCATAGAACCAGCTAATAAAGATATTCTACTCAATAGACGTCTAATAAATTTTTATTTCTGAATAAAAAATTTCAAACTTTATTTGGTTTCAAAAAAAGAACAACATAAACATTGTTTGCGTACAATACATACAGGCATAAACATATATTTAAAATGGCTCAAATTGAAATCCCCCCTCAAATTACTCATTTGTCCCGTCAAATTGCTTAAACTTGATTATCTCGGCTGTTTTACAACAAGTTTTTCTAATTTTTTTTCCAGTGTGTAGCCCTGGATCTGCTCTTTCTAATGCACTATAAGTTGACTCAATGTTGCTGGAAGAAGTTAGTGAAAAAGATCTTTTACGGCATAATCTTTCAAATGCCTTTTTCTTTTGCTTTTTCCAGCAATGTTCAGTCAGCTAATACTGCATTAGAAAGAGCAGATCCAGGGCTACACACTGAAAAAAAAAATTAGAAAAACTCGTTGTAAAACAGCCGATATAATCAAGTTTAAGCAATTTGAAAGGATAAATGAGTAATTTAAGGGGCGAAACTATACACAGCCTATTTAAAAATACCATTTTTCATTCAAGAGTCAAAAAATTTCGAAAAAAAAGCATCTTGAAGGGATTTAGTAACCTTGTAGTTACCTCAGCCAATCCTTGAGTCAACACCTTAGGCTATTGAGTGAACAGCTTTGTTACAAATTGAAGGTAAGGAATGAAGGCAAAATCGTAGATTTCTTTTGTTTTAACTTCTGTCCAGGACTTGCTGCCTTCTTAGGCTCCAATATCTTGGGCATGTTACAAGAAGTATTGTCTAACATTCTCTCATAGTAATTTCCGGGTTTTTTTGAAAATTGAAAATTTTCAAGTAATTCGCGTGTATCATCAGGCAACTCATTAGCGAAATCCATTTGGACTCTTGTGTAGTTTTTTTGTTCTGCATAATCCAAAAAAAAATCTAGCAATTTTTTCTTATCGCTACTTTTTCCTTTAAATTCTGTTATCTGGATAATAGATTTTGCATAGTGTTCAAAACACAAACAAATTTTACTATTACTTCCATCGTTTTTTTCTCCATTTTTGGCTTCTTCTAGTTTCTTTCCAATGCAATTCCTATCGATAAGAGCGGCATACGGCGGATCTAAAAGATAGCCAATAATAAAATAAGGAATATAATTTTACAAGGATGCTTTGGCTCAGCTACCGCATATATTTTTTGAGAAATGGGTTTTTTTATTTACATTTTTTGTTTTTGTTTAATACCATATTAACTCTAATAAGCGAGCACCCATAACTTCGAAAAAGTGTGTTTGTGGCGTTGTGTTTTTGACCTATGTTTTGCTATTATCTTCCGGACATGTTATATACCAAAATGTAGCTTATAATCTAGGCTACATTTTGGTATATAACATGCCCAGAAGACACTAGCAGAACATAGGTCAAAAACACAATTCCACAAATAGACTTTTTTGAATTTAGGGGTGCCCGCTTATTCGAATACCGTATTTACTCTATTAAGCGGGCATGCCCGCTTAATAGAGTAAATACGGTATTTTAAACCTTTTTTGAACTTTCTACTCTTTAACACTTGTAAAATTTAT
This sequence comes from Subanguina moxae, assembly GCA_000981365.1. NCBI lineage: Eukaryota > Metazoa > Nematoda > Chromadorea > Rhabditida > Anguinidae > Subanguina > Subanguina moxae. Next base: position 33,191 of record BBSZ01010348.1, read on the forward strand.
TCCTTTTCAAAACATGTGTAAGATTTGCAAAAGTTTTGGAATATATTAGCTCTAAAAACCGCTGTTAACTGAAGCTAACCAAATTTTCCTAGCAGGAGAAAATTCTGGCACTCTTCTCTTTTGTTCTGATTTTGGTTAACCGGAAAAACAAAAGCTTACCTAGAATTTTTTCTCCGTTTTCAAATCCTGCTAGGCTGTACAGGTTTTTATCTTGTTTTGTAGTTGCTCTTGCTTTGATTGTTTTTATTCCACGGAAATTAGCCCATCTTAGAAAACCTCTTAACAAGGCTAGACGAAATTTCTTTGTATCTTCTTTTTTGGTTTGGTCTTCTTCTGTTATACTTATCTCAGTTATAGTTATTCCCTCACTCTTCGTTCCCTCATTCTTCGTTCCCTCATTCTTCGTTCCCTCATTCTTCGTTCTTAGGATGTATGTGAAAATGCCCTTGAATAGTACAGTTGTGTCATCCTTAATTTCGCATTCAATATTCCAGGAAGGCAGAGCTAAATTTTTGTAAAGTTATTTGCATTAAAATTGATTCAAAAGATGAACATTTGAATGCTACTCAAATGAATATTTTTCTACGTTACCGTATATCTCGTGGTAATGCCACCTCATTCTCCTTACTACGTTTCATTGGTCAACAATTTTTTACGGCTCAAGTTGACATCCAGAGCTACATTTTTGAGTATGACGTCAGTAGCAGCATATCAGGTGCTTGAGCCGAAACAATAGCTGACCACCGACCATCATGACGATAGTTTTTTTTGACTCTGCTACGATATACCTTTTTTAAGCCGAAACTGAAAATCAGAACAAAAGAGAGAAGATTACCCCAGGGCCAGAGCCTTGGGTAGAGCCTTCAAAATTAAAAACGATAAAAATGATTTTAAAGTTAATTTTAGCACATGCTCATACCAGAAAATAGGACTTTTCAAAAAAAAATGACCAAAATTTGACTTTTACCTTATTCCCCCATGGTTCTACCCTGTTTTGGTTACTGGAGCTGGGCAAAAAGAGCTTTTAAATGCATTTATGGTCAAGAGTCTTGCTCGGATCCATCTCGCAGGTAAGTCTGTGCGCGAATCTCTAAGCCTTCAGGCCTCCTACGATCTCTAAGGGGGCGTAGGAGGCTAGGAGGTTTTGGGTTGAGATGCGCACACACATACCTGAGACATAAATCACTCGAAAATAACTCTGGACGCATGGCTAGGCTGCCGTCAATAAAACTATTCAATTTCATACTTCTCAGTCACAAAAACCCATCTCAGAATTAGTTTAGCTCGGGGGACCGAGACAAAAGTCAACTTTTGGTCATAAAATTTTTTTTTGAAAAGTCTCACTTTCTGGTATAAGAATGCGGCCACGGACAAAATAACGCCGCGCCGAAACATCGCCGCGGCCGAAACATCGCCGCGGCCAAAACATCGCCGCGCCAAAACATCGCCGCGGACAAAACACCGCCGGCCATAACATCGCCGGACATAACATCGCCGGGACAAAACATCGCCAAATGTCTTTAAGGTATTGTGTATTAGGGAATCAACAAAAAGGTTTTTTGAATCCTCTTTTTTTATTTTACAGACAATATCCTGCAAAAAGACTACTGGGCTGGGGTTTTGGGTAGGGCTGGGGTTTCGAGTAGGGGTCAAGGGTCGCCCCTACCCAGAAGCCCAATCCTACC
>BBSZ01010370.1:0-26491 GCA_000981365.1 Subanguina moxae
TACTGACGTCAGTAAATCCTTTGAACCGGTCCCACGGCGGTATTTACTAATGGGATTTGACTGTACTAAATGCCTAGAGAGAGGACACACCAGCTTTAAATTGCTGTTAAGCAGTGTTTCCAATAATCAGAAGCCAAATGAAAGGCAGAATGAACATTTGAAATGTTTAAAATCAAATCTGTTTATGACTTTCATTCTTCTTCTGATTATTGGAAACACTGCTGTTAAATGTTTTAAAATTGAATTGGTGTTAACTATATTGAAGGTAACCTGCCATAAAAGTTGCTGCGTCTAAATGACTAGCTGCAGTGTAGAACAAATTGTTTTGCAAAGTATAGAGCATTGCCGGCACACAAACCTTTAATGTATCAAAAGGTTGATCAAAAACCTGCTTTTTAATCATTTTCAAGCCTCTAAATAGGCAAACGAATATTAACAGCTCATAAAAAGACTAATACATACCCAATAAGTCCGTTGCTCTCACTAACAACCATCATAAGACAAATAGCGACCTTAAAAATTTCTGTCCAGAAAACAGCTACGGTCGAGAAAAACATATGCGGCACTGGTCGAATACGAGAATACCTGATAAGTAGCGTGTGAATTGCATTTTGTAAAGTTAGCCAAATCAAAACTGCCAATTTTACAGATGCGCCATGTATTCCAGAGGGTCTTTCTCTACGCACTTCCATGCCCATTTGCTGAAAAAATCTGGTTAAAAAACCAATCTATTGATATTTGACTTAAAGTTTGTTAGACCAAAATAAACTCTTGGAAGAATTACTTAGGATGCTAAGAGATATACTGCTAGATGAGACAGGCAGATAAAAAAATCTTCTAAAACTCTCAGCACATAACTTTTAACTCTTTTCTTATAATACTAAAAGATAATCATCTTTGCTTGCCCGCTTTCACTTTTAAATAGAAGTTGAGGAGCCAAGGGCAAAGGAAGATTTAAATTTGGAAAGAAGAGCAAACCGGAACACAAATCTTGTGCACATCCAATCCATTTTTCTTGTCTGTAGAAGATCTGCCATTCAATAGACGATGGTCTTCAACTAGCAAGCTAGCTTCTGACGATCCTTGCTCTTGAACACTTATTTTCTCGTCTTCCACTGCAACCCTCATGGTGCTCAACTTAAGCTACAAACTTGTGTGCATTTCACTATAATTAATATATCGTGTGTCGGAAAACTTTGGAAACTTTTTTAACTTCTCGTATTTCTACTGCCTTATTACTTTAAGTGCGTTGGAGATTATATTAAAACCCCATTTTTGAACATTCGTTTGGTATATGACTTGTTTTCGTTGTTACTTTATGCTCTAGTCTTAGAATGGCTAAATTAACAACTGCTATAGCGCGATTTCGCAATTAGGAAAGAAAATCGCTCACGTTGATTGCTTCAATGGTGAAAGGACGGGCGGAAATTTCATAAGAAATTTGCGACTATAAGCTTTTTTTAAGAAGCAATTAATAAATTTCCAAAGTGACTTCATAAATGTATTGCAGCCGGTGGTACTCATTTGGAGCAATGGGGAATAGTAGTTATATTCCGTTGGAAAGTGGAAAGACTCGGTTATCAAATGGTGTATGATGAAATTAAACTGTTGAAATAATGTATTCCAAACTTCTCCGACACACAATATTATTTTAGCAAAAAAAAAACTTGATAAAATAAAAACTAGACAAATCTTGGCTCTTTGCAGCCACAAAAATAAAAAAGCCAGATCAAGAATGTAGAAAGTAACAAAGTTTATTGATCATGAATGTAGGAATTGTAAATAATACAGTTTTTTCCGTTAGACTGGTGCTCAACAAACTCAATTACGGCATTTCTATTGCATCTGCACTGAAACGAGCACTTTTGGGAGCCACACTTTCGACACGGTCGATGACAGCCCGGACAGTCCGGTGCCAAACAATCGCACAAGTTAACTACTTCCCCTTTGGGATCGATAAAGTTGCCGTAGCGATCGTGATGTGGTTTGTACTTGTTGTCTTTGTAATTCAGAGTCTTGGCTAAAATATTGAAATGGTTAGAGTTCAGGAATATGCACCCAAAAGACAACCAGCCACTTTTCTTTTTGGTCTTAGTTTTTGATTTTGTCTGAAGCAAGAATTAGAAAAATAAAAATGCAAGAAATTATATTTAACCTAGTATCAGCATCCGGCTTGTTACAATTTGGTGAAGATGAGGGGGTGGCTTTATCAATCAAAAGACTGCCTGGATTTTCAAAACGTAGTTTTCTAAATAGACAAAGTTATGGTTATTTAAAAGAAATGAACAAACTACTTCAATTCTCTTTGCAGGTTTATCGACTGGGCTAAAAACAAAACTTTACAAAGCTTAAGAATATGCAAAAAGAATACTTAGTTCATCCGGGGAAATGTTTGACTTAAACTTTTCACTACTATCTGGAGTATTTCTTCTGCGCAACTGCCTCACATTAGCTATTTCTTCTTGGATTTCAGAGGTTTCACGAGAATTATCTCGAGTACAGTCTTCAGAGCTGCTTTCTGATGTATCACTGTCCACATTAATGACAACTTGTTGTGGGTCTTCACTACTAAGAGCAATTGCATTTGCGAGTCTTTTGGTTGCTATTTTTGCTTCGGCCGGACTCGGCATGTCCTCATTGTTTTCCATAGTCTCTCTCTCTCTGATTTTTTTATCAATTAAAGTCAGAGAATTAGAATAAATTAAAATTGATCAAATTGAGACCAACCAAAGTACTATTGATGCTTGCAACGTGGACTTATAATTTGGCTTTTTGAATACGATCTAAAATAGTCCAAGTTCTTATTTGTCACAGAGCACGAGATATATTTTAAATAAAAATAACTTTAGAGCCAAATAAATTTTACTTCAGCAGAATATAACGTGCACTGGTGTTTGGTTAGGAGGGAGTTTGAATTGCCTATAGAAGCATACGTAAATGTCTACAATCCTTTTAGTGGATATTCACAATATTTGTGTTGGCGTCAGACAGATGGATTGCATTACAGCAAGGATTAAAAATCGAGAAAAAATTTTGGATAAAAAACATTACATGCATAAAGGCTTAAGTACACCCGTCTATTAGAGTGAATACAATATTAGAATGTGTCAACTATGTTTGACCTTCGAATTGCTAGAATAAATTTTAACAAAATGAAGTAGGCCCAAATGAGCCGACAGTATTCCACCCTAACTAAGATATCGATATAGGGTGACGTCAATATAAGGCGACTTTGGGCGCCATTTGGCTCTCGTGCAAAGAGTTTAGGAAAAACTAACTTCTATATAAGGCAAGCTCGATACAAAGCGATCTAAAACCCAGTTCATACACAAAAAATCTACCTCGTTATAAGGTGACTTTGCGGGGCGAGGAGCCAGTCATCAGCAGTCTATCGAGGTTCAACTGTACTACCTTTTTTGTTTATTCGCCTTTAGCTATGTTGTTTTCCAAAAAAAGTTTATAAGAAGTGTGTGTTTGCTCAAATTTATTAATTTTTATTTGCAACTGTAGCAAATCTTTCGATCAACCATGTGTTTGCATTGGTGCTCACGTTAAATGTCCATAATTGGGCACATGCACAGCAAGGCCTACCACCCGAGCACTGAGCAGAGTCCCTTCCAATGATAATAAATGGCTGCTGGTGTCTTAGAAGGTCATGAAAGGGGACACACAAGAACCGCCTTAAACACCCGGCTGCTTATAAATGGCGTGAGCGGCAAGAAAAATTCCTGGTTTATTTAATTTTTGCAGACATTCATACATTTTCAACATTGATCTCTTTAAAGGCTAAAAGTAGTAGCGAAAAACAACAATTTGGTTTACAAATTTTAGAAAATGTTAGATTTATGAGTACCTTCAACTTTGTTTTTCAGCTTGCGATGAACCACTCAGGCGTTGTCTCCGTGTCGGATGTGCTGTTAGCCTCTGACTGGAATCTGGACAGAACTGTTGCTTTTATGCATGGATGGGTGCCTACTTCCTTTATGGTGGGTTTAACAAAGTTTATTCCCAGCTCAAAACACATGTTTCACTACAAAGTGAGTGAATAGAGCCATTTTCTTTTGCTTGTTTCCTTTTCTGCAAATTAGATACAAAGGCAAATAGCTGTAATACAGGTATATTCTCTTTTGTGTCGTCTTTGAAGCATCATAAAAGAGTTTACTGATAGAAGAAGAGGAAAGTGTCCTGCGCACATTCAAACAAGAGCCATTTCCATTGTCCTCAACAAGCATGGAGCTTTGAGTAGTGCATAGTTAAATAATTTGTTCAATATCAATTACAGTCAACCCTTGATATGGTATACAATCGATATAGTGTATTTTTTTGCCCTCTATAGAAGTGTTCTGCTTGAAAAACCCAAAAACCTTAAAGAAATAAAAGTGCAACTCTGAAAATGTTTTTCCTTTTAATTCAAGTGTCAAGTTTATGCTTTAGACTTTTAAAAGATGCTTTTTAAATTCATGTTTCAAAAAAAGAAGGCCTTGGAAGTAAGATTATCGAGGGTTGGCTGTATGATGACTTTATTTTTTGACATTTTCCCAAGAATAAAGTTTTCATTGAAAATTGCTTCTTTTAAGTTCAGCTCAAAATCTTAGAAAAAATTGCACGAAAACAAAATATGTTCGAAAAGTTTAAGGAAGCAAATTTTTTGGGCAACTTTTAACACTAGTTTTTCTCGGTTTTTGTAATATAAATCAATTTTTTGGATTATTTTGGTTTCAATTCAATAACATAAATTTAGATCACATTAGGCTACCTGTCCACTGTTTACTTCGGCCAGAAATGGATGGAGAAGAATACGGCTATCGACAACAAAGTAATGAATCTGGCGTTAGCCGCCTGGAACTTTATGTTCTCCCTATTCAGTGGATTTGCCGCCTATCGTTTATTGCCTGAGCTCTTCTTCACACTCAAAAACTTGGGTTTTGTGGGTATACTACTAGTAGTTATTTTTTAAAGTCTAAATTCTTCATTCTAGGGTCCTACTGCGATAATTCTAACTATTACACTGACCCAATGACTGGCTATTGGGGCTGGATGTTTGTAATGAGCAAAGCACCTGAACTAGGTGATACTCTCTTCTTAATATTGCGCAAAAGGCCTGTGATCTTCATGCACTGGTTAGTCTTCAATATAATACGTAAACTGTGAAATTACTTAATGAAAAGTCAACCCTGCCGATTGTAATATCATTTAACTTCCAAAAGAGGTGGGTGCCAGCCAATTCAAAAATTCTGCACTTTTCTCGATTATGTGTCACCAGTATACAGCTGTTCTGGCTTTTTTCGCATTTTATATAGAAAACAAAAAATGCATAGTAAGGAAACAAGCTAAAAACTTTACCAACTTATGCAAATGTCTGTTTTGTGTAGAAGATGACAATTTTCATTTTTATTAAAAAATTTATGGCACAAATTGAAATATTCCGGCATATGTTTTTAATTTTTTAAAGACGCCACCTGAAAGGGGTATGAAGATGCTACAAAATTACTTTTTGCACCATTTTTGGATAACGTATAGATGCGTGCAAATTCGATGTTTTCTGACCATACAACCGGTGTGGCATTTTTTTAACCGCTATTGTAAATCAATAATTTGTCGAGAGATTTTACATACAGCCAACCTTTAAATATGAAATTTCTAAAATTTTGTCTTTATAACACTTTTTATTTCCAGGTATCATCACGCTCTGACCTTTTTGTACGCACAAATTACCTATACAGAAACTCAGGCCTGGTGCAGATGGAGTTTAGCGCTCAACTTGACTGTTCACACAATCATGTATTGGTAGGTTTTTTTTGGGTATGCTTTTTATTGCGTTTTATTTTTCAGTTACTTTGGGGTTCAAGCACTGAAGATTAGAACTCCTCGATACGTGGCCAAATTCATCACAACCATTCAGATCACGCAGTTCGTCATCAGCTGCTACATCTTCTCGCATTTGGTCTACATAAAGTCCACAAACTCCGTGCCTAATTGTGCAGCCAGGTTAACAACTAGTGCCGTGCGGTATCCATCGACCAATATTTCAAGCCTAAACTTAATACTAGGACTTAGGCTTATTTTAGAAACTTTGTAGTATAGTTTGATACGATATACGGTTCGGTGGCAGCACTATTGGCAATAATTTATTCGTTTTAACTTGGTGAAATTTCAGCTGGAACGTTCTCTCACTTGGTGCTCTAATGTATCTCAGCTACTTGTATCTCTTTGCTTCCTTCTTCTACAAAGCCTACATCTCTCCATCGACTATTAAGAGCAAAAAGATTCAATGAGCGCTGATAGTTGTTTGTCAACTTGTATTCTTTAAACGAGCTTTGAGTGGTGCTAATAAATGTCTTACATTTTACTTATTTTTACGATCAAAGACGTAAAGTTTTAAAGTATGCAGAGAAAATATAAACTCGACAAATTTTGCTTGCGAGTATATTGATAGATAGCTGTAATGAATCTGGCGTCCTTTTCAAAAAAAAAAGGAATAGCGAGCGCCGGATTTGGAAGCACCTTCGATGGCCACTGTGATATTAGTGAATAAATGACTCATTCTACCTGCGCAAAAGTAAGATACATAAGGTATTTTTCTTTGCAATTACCTTTATTTACGTTTATTATTACGACACAGTGTGCATTAAAAAGACCAAAAAAGGTTATTAGACGACAAACTAAGCACAAATTGTTAGTTGGTTGTACTCATTCACCCATTTCCGTAGAGTCTGGTACATCATCAAACTGTTGTTGTCCTTGGGATTCTCCTAAACTACTGAATACTATTTCTCGAGCTTCCAAAAAGAGGGTTCATTTAAGAACTTTTTCCAGTCGAAAAGGAGAACTTCAAATATAAAAAAAAGTTATACTAAAGTTGTCTTTTTGCTTATTCTACATTAACTTTTTCGTCTCTGACTAAAATATAGCTTCGATATTTAGCTATGTTTTCGTTAGTCAAAGACTGTAAAAGTCTCTAGAGCATAAGTTCTCAATAAGGCGAAAAGGGTAAAAGTCAATTTTAAGTCAGGGTTTTGATTTTAGACGGTTAGGTGTGTGGAAATTGTCTACTGCAATCTATTAGTTTTAATCAAATGTTTCTTCCAAGGTTTCCAAGACAAACTTCTACGAATGCAGGGTGCTGCAAAGGCAGGTCCTCCACAACCTCTACAACCTTCACAGAAAGGACAGCCACAAGCAGGGGCAGCCATCATGGGTGGTGGGGCATAGGCTGGTAAGATGGGAGCTGGCACCGGGTATGGCATTGGCGGCTGTAATTATGCATAAGACAAGTTCGATCACTCTATTTGGCCCTTATGGGTTATCTGCAGGACATTTTCAACTTTTAAATTTTTTACGTATAAAGACTACGTATAACAGCATACAACTTAGTCTCATACCATTTCATACAATGTACATCCAGCCAACGCAAAACAAGCCAGCACATACATGGGAACATGCTTGACATAGATTTACGCACCTGTTAAGGCTGCAGAATGGCAGGCTAAAGGTCATTGTTAGAAAATTTTATAATGTCTGGCGAATAACCCAAAAGAACCCTTTATTTCTATAAATTTTGTTACAGGTGCGAAAGCAGGCACTGGTGGAGGCATGGGCGGCGGCACTGGTGGCACTACTCCATAAATGGTTCTCGACACACATACTGTGCCTTCTTGCACCTTTAATTTGTGTGGTTTAAATTCATATGTTTGTTGTCTGTACAGTTTTGCCAACTCTAAGGACATGGTTCTTCAATGCCATTCGTGAAAATCGACAAGGACCGAGACAGGAAAGACACGTTGGTTTAGCTGCTTCATTAAAAATGTTCGATTTTTGAAAAAATTCATCTCTGGTATGGGAAAATGCAAAAAAGAACTTTCCCGTCGGTTTTAGCGTTTAAGAATTTGGCTTAGAATACACTTTTGAAAAAAATGCATAATGCAGTAGAGCTTAAACAACTCTTACCAGTTCGGGAGGGCATAAGCATATTCCCATGGAGCAGACACTGCCTCCAGTGCATTCCACTCCTGGTTCACAAGGTGCTCCAGGCAGAGCCTGCAAATAAATTGATAAAATAAATGGACAAAAATAAAAAAGTTATTTAGTAACCTGAGGAATCAACCGACCAGCTGGGGGTGGTGGAGGAGGGGGCAGAGGAGCAAAAGACGCAGGAGGAGCACAGCCCACAGCAGGGGGGCTATAAACTGGTGCTGGGGCACAGGCACAACCTCCGGCAACACACCTAAAATCTCTTTAACACGAATCAATAAGGAGAATGTGGGGAAGGGATGGTAGTAAAGTGAGCTCACACAGCTGGAGGGGAACATGCAAGACCTGGACCACAGCCTAAACATACAAAGTAAGGTTGATTTTCGCTTAATTTAATACTATTTAATATTGGGTTGGCAAATAATTTTTTGTCGTTTTGTTGTTTCTTGCCCAACCACATGAGGGACGTAACTTTCGACAACGAGGAGGAGCTTGAAAACTGGATCAACGAGTTCTTTGAGTCTAGACGTAGCGATTTCTGGCGAAGAGGCATTGACCAACTGGTCGAAAGGTGGGAGCAAGTCGTAAGCAATAATGGAGAATACATAATTGATTAAATTATTGTTATTTTTCATGAAATATTGCAAATTGCTCAACCCAATATTTTGTAGGGTCTTAAATTTTTCTAAAAATCAGCTTGCTTCCCGTGTGGTTTTGAAAATTTTATTGATTATCTGAGACATAGGCTGACCTGGGAAAGCTTGTCGTTTGACCAGCTCATCCACTCCCGCCAATTGAGCACAGCTTAAACTGGCCAGTATTTCGAGAATCAATGGAAGGAAGAGAAGAGTTGGCTCCATTTCTTGAGGCAAAATACACAACAATAAGAGCACCTTCAAAACTTATACGGAAAGAAATTGGAAAAGGGAAATGAGTACCAGTTAAGGTGGATGATCTGTTTCAATTGGACAATATGTCTGCGCACATTTTCTGCTGGGAATGATCGACCAGGACTACTGGAAAGTCTTCCTGCTTGTTCGTCTTGGGTCATTGGAAAGAGATTAGGAAAACTAGTTGGTTTGACTATCCAAGAAGTTAGTATTGTTGTTGCGAGCAATACTTACAATTGTTGCTGTCATCCTGTCTTGACTGCAACAATAGTGCACACTAAGTGGGCATGCAACATATATAATGAAAAGAGAATTTTAATAAGTATGTGCGAGACAAAGAAAGTGTTTGCATATAATTTGCTGGAAAATTCAGTTAGTTTTGTTATCTGGCTGCAACTAGCTGGATTAGTGGTTGAGTGGGAAAGCTAATTTTAGTTAGGATAATTTAGTTACAAAATTTTATGAACTGATAAAAAAAATATTGAATGTTTTTGGAAACATGAGTATCTGACAAAAGAAAATTTGTTTTTTATGAATAAACATCGAAAAGGATTGGTCTGAAGCAGGTAGGAAGTGAACCCACGACATTGCGCACGCTCTACCATTGAGATATATCTCTTTATATTGACGGGGTGTTATTTTTTCACGTACCATCAAATGATAGAACGTGATCACAAAGTGGTATTCTCTCAAACAAATTTTTGCATCTTTATGTATCGACACCATTATTTTTTAATTTTTGAGTCTCACAAGCCCACATTTATTCAATTCATACTAACTTTCTTTAAAAACATTCAAACAGAATTAATCATTTGCCCATTCCATCACGAAATCTGCAGTTTTTGCAGTAGAGCGACCATAAATGCCTTCTTCTCGGTACTTTTGCAGCTTCTCAAGAACAAAAACATCTATAGTGTGGTTATGATTGGAGTCAACAGCCGCGCAAACTAGATCAAACTTGAGAATACAGATCTGCGGAGAACATTCGCCCCGTCTGTCCAACAGATAGTCCAGGAAACTAAGATTAAAATCCAAATAATTATATTTTGGTCATTTTGCTCACCCCTTTACCCCGCTGAATAGATTGAACGCCCAATTGTGGAGTTTGACAATAGAAATCAACAGCTCAAAACAGGATATTTTCAAGTCCTCAAAAGGTCTTCGTAGGAAGTTGTAGATCATTGTGGGAAAGGGATCTCCCAGTTCATTGAACCATTCCAACAGAATCTTTGAGTCGGATTCTCCTTGAGTGCCACACATCATAGTTTTTAGAGAGTTGATATGGCGTGTTCTCAATTCATCCTGCAAACATATCTTGTGTTTTTCATGGTAAGTTGGGAAGATGGGTCTTTATTTTGGGTTACCCCTCCTTAACTTACAGGAGCTATTCCAATGACTACACCAAAGTGGTTCATGGCTTTGCGCATGTTGTACGGACCTAAAAGTTAATTTGAAAAGTTCTGTGAGGCTGATTCTAACATTTGTGAAAACTTCGTACAAGAGGGATGGAATAAAAACTGCTTGGCACTGCTACTCATTGAGATAACTGCTAGAGTATCAAAGGCAAGTTGCCTTCTAGCCGCATCAACCTAAATTAAAAGCTTGAGAAGTTGAATGAGAAATATTGGATTGATGCATAATTATGGAACATAAATTTTATTCTCCTAAATATATTTACCGCGCTTATTTTTCGAGCAAAATTTTAAATCTTAAGATTAAAGTTAACTTTTCCAATTTAAGCGTCTCGTAATTATGCATCAACTGAATATTTTTTTTTTAAGAAACCTGGTCAAAGTGATAGATCATGTCGAATATTTCGCTGGTGAAAAGAGGAAATTCCTGGGTGAGAATAATTTAAATAAACTGGCAAGTAAGTAGATTGTTTACCTCTAACGCATTAGGACTGTTAACAGAAAGATGACCAAAGAAACGAATACAGGCTAAAACAGGAGATGGGAATGTAGGAAATTTTGGCTCGGTCAAGCAAAAAGTCAAGCAACTCAAGCGCGGAGGAAGAACTGCAACTTCATCCGAATAATGCCATCAGCTCTGTCAATCGCCTTCGAAAGTACGACACATCCTACAAATTGCAGGCATAGAATACGCACGCAAGACTTCAATCAGCACCGCCGCTAAAAAGTACACAAAGGTTCGAGAAGCCGAATCCAGGAGTGGAAAAGCAGGAAGAGGTGTTTAAGCGTCAAGCGCAGGAAAAACGCCTGCCGATCTCAAGAAGCACTATGAGCATGGAAGCGACCAACTGAGCAGCCAGTTGGTAAAAAAAACGGCGGATAATTATGCACCAATATTTTCGGCTATTATATTGCGATGTCATTACTGCCAAAAATAATCCACATATCTTACTATCCGCACATTTTTCACCTATTCGCGGATATAATCCGCCGCCTTATTACTACACGACCAGGTGCATACTATGGTGGAGTTTTATGCTATGCTCAAGGAGTTGACTCTACTTAATAAATTACCACAGTGGATTAAGCCACCATCGGGATTGTTTTTTGATTGCATAAACATTTCATAAGTCTTGTCCAGGAGTCCAATTTTACTGAGGTAGGCAGCATTCCCCACTTTAGATGCGGCAATCTCAGACAGCACTTCCAAAGCGGTTATGCAACTGAGCAAGTCATTTTCGTTAAGCTCTGATATAGTAGATAAAGGTGTGTGAAAAAATCGAGACTGGAAAGATTACCTGCTACAAGGCTGTCCATGATTGGTCGGATCAACTCGTAACTGGAGAACGAGAGCAAAGCCATGGAAGAGCGAAGCACCTGCAATTTTCACAAGAAAAATTGAAAGAGGGGTGACTTCTGACTTCCAAATGGATTCATCCGAACGTTAGGATTTGGATGTTTTTAGAGGTCATATGTTTAAGAGTATTTCAAAATTTGAATCTTTATACAGTATTTAGGTTGTTGGTGTGACCGTTTATAGATTTAATATATTCCTGAATGGATTACGATGTATAGCAGGGTATAGCTTGTCACACACCGTAAAAAGTTTGGTCAGATCAAGTTATTAAGGGTTCCTTGAAGTTTACAAAATAAAAAATAAAAATATTAAATGTCTTTTTAAGTCTTCACTGTCTTTGGATTTCGTTCAGGGTTGATGTCGACCATAATCAGAAGTCTGCGGGGAAGCGCATAAGTGTCCGCTGTGCTCTTTAAAAATTTTTGAACGATATTAAGTTTACCTCATAGACACGGAAACGTTTTTCACAGTCACTTTGATTTTTTAGTTGGTTCTCCAACTCCATGCGTACTTCTTTCACATCAATGAATTGGGAGAGAAAGTTGGCCAGAGACTCATAGCAAAGAACACCACTTACTCTTCGCGTCAAAGCAACAGTTACCGCAAGTCCGGATGTTCTAAATAATTGGCTTGAAGAGCTGTCTTTGAAGTAGTTGTTCACAATTGATAATATGACACCTGAAATAATTGTTTTAAGAGATTTAAAAGATAATTATAAATCATTGGTTTTAAAAACAATTTGATTGCTTTTTAATTGGTTCAAGACAATTTACGTTGTGGAGCATTATTGATCACAGATAGAAGTATGATTTGGTGTTCATTGAGCATGACATCCACCGGCACTGCCTTTAGCAGAGATTCCAGCAGTTGACACACATCTGGCCAGTATTCACTGTCGTCCACATCCATTAATTGGGAAGGGAGACTTGACAAAACTTCCAAGGTTCTGAAAAATAAAAGATGGAAAAAATGGAAAGGGACAATAAAATTATGGCTAAATTGTTTTTTTTACATGGTTCTGAATCAGAACTTCTGATCAAAGAATTACGGCTAAAAATAACTAACTTGACTGCATTTGGAATACTTTTGTTCTTTAGAAAATCTTCTTTAATTTGCGATAAATATTCAGCACAGTTCCTATCCATGAAGAAGAAATTTTGTGCAAACGACCTGTGTGAAAAATATAAAACATTTACCACAATATTTGACACGATGCTAATTTCACAGCTAAACGATTATTAAAAAGCTGTTTGATAAGATAGAGGGGTGTAGAATTATCAGTAAGTGTGTTTGTTTCGCTTCCACAAAATATATAATTGCTAAACTTCGTTTTTGCCAAGTTTCCCTTAGCCGTTATATAGTGGTAAGAATAGTAAAAAGTTTATTAAAAGATAAAGAGGTTTTTTGCTAAACTTCTTACTCTTCTTACCGCTATATTACCGTTATGTGAACTTCTTACCAGAATTGGCACTTACCAAAAACACTTTTGCTAATGATTCTACACCTAAGATAGCGCAGTGAAGAGTTGCGAAACAACAAGTTCAAGCATTTATTTTTTTCATTTTGGATTACAAATGGTTTGAATTTGAGTGTTTGTATCAGTTTATTAGCTGTCTGGCAGAGTGTCTGTTTCCCCTCCATTAATATTTTACGTATAAACGTGTATATTTATATCTACATACGTGTTTACGCATATAGTTTACATACAGTGATTTAAGTTATTCAGTTATAGTTTCCAAAATGTCTGCTGGTTCCTCAAAGATTTTAACGAAGAAGGCTCCCCCGCGTGTTGAAACTGATGAAGAATGTTGGGAAAATCACTTAATGTGAGATATTTTATTGCTAATTTCTTTCTTTCTTTCCCTCCTCTTTTCTCAAATTTATATTTCAGCATTCGGTTCCCATCAGAAATAACGCCTCAGATCAGTCAGCTCGTTGATGATGATACGCACGCAAATGATCGACTAGCGATCAGCTTCGATCCGGACATGCGTAATGGTATAGTGCGCTTTGACAAGAATTCTCTATCCTTCAAAATATATGATCTGCCATGCATAACGGAGTTAAGTTGGCTTTGGAAATATTATCCAGCGTTGTTTTGTCAATGGCAAATCAGTTTAGGTGATGAAAACAGTTGACAAAAAAACGCTCTACAAGGTTGGAGATCTTTCCCAGATGATCCTGTGCTATTCATCAACTCAGAAAGATGTGGAAAAAATGAGTAGGCAGTTAGAGAGTTCTACACACGCTGAATCAAGCAATAGGAAAGACAATTATCAATGGCCCCATGGGTTGACTCCTCCTATGAAAAATGCTCGCAAATGCCGTTTCCGCAAGACCAAAAAGAAGAAGTAAGTTTTAAGTTTGAATGTCCCAATGAATGTTTGAATGTTTTAATTTTATTCTAGGTACATGGATGCGCCAGATGTGGAGCGAGAATTGAAGAGGCTTTTGAGGTCTGACTTGGAAGCTCATTCAATTCGTTGGGAGGTTGTGCCGATCACTGAAGCAGACAAATTTAAGGACAGTTTCCAGTCGGCGGTATCTATGGTAAGGTTTTTTTAAACGTGTAAAAATACACCAAATATCGCAAATTCACAGGGATTTGCGATTGCCAAAATCTCACCCATCGGCAAAACCCCTAAAAAAAAACTCCCAAATTACAAAAGGTGTCCAGCGCTTATAACTTACCCCGGGTCACTATATTGAGTTTCGAATATTGCGCAATTATTTACATATAATTGGTATATAATAAGCATCCATATTGATATGTGGTGTGGCTTGTGAAAAAATACAAAGTAATTGTCTTCTTTAGGGCTCGAATAACCCAGATGATGGCGCTGATGAAAACATTCCCGGATTAGGGGACTCTCTCTCATCGGATGAAGATAGCATTTAGTTGATCTAAAATTTATGCTGTACATTTCTTGTTGGTTTTGTGGATTTTGTATAAATTTTTTTTTACAGTCTTACGTGCTCCTAACAGTGGAGGGCTAATAAACTTACTTTTTACAAAGATATAAATTTTATATAGGATTTTATATTTTATTATCATAATTTGCTTACTTTAAGTGCGATGAGCTTTCGCCTTCGCTACATTTTTTGTGGTCTACTGGTGGCATTATGCTTATTGTGGTATTTCACCCTTGCACCGGTGGAGCGCTTCAATCGGATTAATGCTGGAATATCCGCCAATAGTGTCTTAGTAGATGTTAATTCTCCATTTATATTCATAGGTATCTCTTCCCTCAAAGTAAATTTTTTGATAACTAACTTTCTTGAAGGTGGGATTCCGCGTTCCGGTACAACTCTAATGGTAACTTATGCAAGAAAAAGTTCCCAAGGCATAATTATTTTGCTTCTGTAGAGAGCAATGCTGGATGCTCATCCTATTGTCAGATGGTGAGAAGGATTGTATTTCAGCAAATTCATCTGTAAAATGGTTTTATTGTAGTGGTGAGGAAACGCGAGTCATTCCAAGGATTTTGGCTCTGAGAGCACAGTGGAAAAAAAGCGAAAAGGAGTGGAAAAGGTTTTTATTTCGCATGGGGACCCCTGGGAACTCGGCCCTCGTCATGACAGACTTTGCGAACTACCAAGTCAGATAACTCCCCCGCGACTACGGATGATTTTTTTTCATAGAGATCGATTTTCCAGATGTTGTGCACCATATTTCTCTAAAAGGTTAAAAAATGTACGTCTGAACAGGAGGAGATGATAACACGTCATATAGAAAACAACAAGCAGACATATATCCAGAATAAAAACAAACAGCAACAAAAAGCCTTAATTCAAATAATTTGCGTCATTTCAAAAATCCAGAAAAAAACCGGATTCCGTACGGATTTCTATGTTTGGCCGGACGGATTTCGGACCAGATATTTGAGAAAAAACCGGATTCCGGTCCGGTCTCCAGTACTATCATCAACATTATTTTGCTCTTCTTTCACATCACCTTCTTTCAAAATCTCTACCAATTTTTATCCTCGCGCGCTAGCTGCAGCTTTATAGGACCAGTCGGCACCCGCTTATCCTCTTTGAAGCAGTAAATCTGACCGTCCTCACTCTTTGAAACACTATGTTGTTCCACTTTCATTTCCTACGAACTTTTTTACTTTCCAACTTTTATTTCGGAGATTTTACTTTCATTACATCACTGATCCAAATTGCCGAACTCCTGTCATATTGAGTAAATAAAATTTTCCTTTGTAGACTTCAAGAAGCTGGAGTAGACGATAATGTAATAAATGCAGCAATTTCTTCGTTTATAGTTCAAGTAAGTGAATAATCAGCTATCTTCGTAGGGTAGTTCCTCCCTTTTCGCTTACAAGTTTGTGATTTTTTATAGGTTATTGCTGGTCATGGAGCCGCGGCTGAACGGTAAGTAAACAGATAATTAGGTGAAATTTGGTGAAAATATGGGATTTTGAAGTTTGTGCAACAAAGATCCGGTAGTATTTTGATCATAACATATCCGTCTCTTAATATGTTTGTTTTCAGTTCACCCTCAAGTCTACTATGTATTTGGCCGAGTTGTTTCCTCGCTCGAAATTTGTGCTCATGATTAGGGACGGGAGGGCAACTGTTCACTCCATGTAGTAGCTTTATTTACATTTTATTTTACTGAACACTTTTTGGTTTAGAATTTCACGAAAGGTTACTATCACTGGCTTCAATCTCAGCGACTTCCGACAGTGTTTGACTAAATGGAACTCTGGAATAGGCATTATGTACGGTATTGTAACTTTTTTAAAAAATATATACAAATCTTTTTAAGGTATGAGCAATGCAATTCGGTTAGCTTCATGTTCTAGTGTAGCAACTATAAAAATAGGTCACAATTGTACTAGTGCCAACTAGTTCCGGGTCTTGCTCGGTCTTTTTTTTTCTAAAAGTACCCGTCTCAAGATTTCGCGTCGTCATTTCTTAAAATTTCGCGTCGAGGTTTGAGACCAATTTGCAAATTGAAATTACTTTTTTCATTGTTGACAAAGCTAGTATATTCTCAATTATGCTTTCTAGGTTGGACCTGACAGATGGTTGGTTTTTAAATTTGAACTATTCCAAAATGTATTTTTGGGATATTCAGCATGATGGTTTACTATGAGCAATTAGTATTGCACCCAGAGACACAGATGAAGAGGCTTCTACACTTCCTGGACATTCCGTGGAACGGTTCTGTGCTGAACCACGAGGTACTTATTGGCAAGGACATCAAACTCTCCAAGTGCATTTTTCGCCAGCAATTCCTTAGCTTTTTGATTTATTCACTATAAGTTTATAGAACGGAAAGATCCACGGACCAAGTGGTCAAGCCAGTCAACTTGGATGCCCTCACCAAATGGGTGGGCAAAATACCAGAGGATGTGGTGGCAGACATGGCTTCCATTGGTTAGTTTATAATTTTAACAAAAAGTTAGGTTGTGTTTAGCCCCGATGCTCAACGTGCTTGGCTATGACCCAAATGCCAATCCTCCCAACTACGGCAAACCTGATGACATAGTCGTAAAGAAAACGAAGGATGTGCATGAGCATGGCGATGAATGGTCATTGTTTGTTTTTTGAAAGATGGTCACGTGGGGTATTATTGCAGAAGTCTTAGGACTGGGCTTTTATAAAGACCTAGGTTATCAAAACTAGGCAAAAATTTTCTGAATGCGGTAGGCCCCAGCTAACAAAACTATGTTAAAATTCCTTCTTTTGGGGGTATTAACGTTGGAAAAATTTTAATATATACTATGCTCAAGTTTGACTCCTTGCTGAGCCCATCAATTTTCTAGCCCTGTTTCTTCTTTTCAGGTATAGAAAAGGTGTGGAGAATGTGAACGATCCTAAACGAGTTGATCCTCCACACAATCTTGGTGCTCCAGCCGTTTTTGTTGAAAATTGAAAAGAGGTTCAACAAATGCCAAACGTTTGTGCTCCAAAGAATTGTATTTCGAATTTTTGGAAATTATTAGTTCATTTCCTTTGTTGTAATTTATTTATTGTGAGGTTAGTTGGAAATTGTCGTCTTTGCGGGTATTATCGACAAGGTGATCGATTTCTTTTTTTAATGCTATTAGGCTCTGCTTTGATATAACCCACCCCCAACAATGTTTTTCTTAAAAGTGTGTTTTAACCCTTCTATGCCAATTCCTATACACTAAAAACGAGTCTAAAATTTAGTTTTAGCACATTCTCATAACAGAAATGGGTTTTTCAAAAAAAAAATTATTGGGTGAGGGGGTATATCGCAGTAGAGTCTACTTCTACTACACTCAAATAACTTCTGCTGTTACTAACTGTGATCACTGTATAACCCCGTTGTTGTATAAGTACAGTCAACTCTCGATAGTGTATCCTCATCCTGATGAATAACCTTTGCTAATACATAATCTTAGGCTCCATTTGGCTTTGTGTTAAACAGTCTCAAAGAAACATAGCCTCGATAATGTTTGCATACCTTTCGATAGTTCGACATGCCCTAAGGGTGCTCCAAGGGAGTATGCGTTATTGAGTGTTAACTGTATCAGACTTTTAGTGGGGCTAAAAGTTGGTTTGTTTTACATGGCTAGTCTTTTTTCTCTCTTGATATTTATTAAGTTTTCGTACTTCTGGTATACTGTTGAAGAAGGAAGAGAATTTCGGGATTGGTTCTTACACCCATAATTTATGATCATTTAGGTTTCTTACTATGTAAAGGGAAACCTATTAAAATCACTTTGTTGGACAAATTTTTCTATATTTATATTTGAAAGCTTTCATTTTAGTAAGGGTCGTTGTTTCTTAAGCATCAAATTAGGTAAAATGTGTTCACATAGATTCGGATGCCTTTCTATCTACTGTAGTGCCATCCATTAACAGATAGTTTCCACGCATTGGGAGAGCTGTCGACAACGTAACTTCAAGAGTTTCAACGAAAAATCTCGAAATCCTAGTCGTTTGTGGAAAAAGACATAAATACATATTATGCAAGTATTCAAGTATAAGACAATTACAATAACCCCAGATGATAAATTTACGATACTGAAAGCCTACAATTCTCTTCCACAAATTCTAATTTAGTAGCATTTATGTGTTTTAAAATTTATGTGTTTTATTTATTTATCTCTCTATCTGCTTACTTCTTTGACTTAACCAAACAGATAAACCTATGTATTGCATGTGCTTCCCTTGACTTCTTGCCGAGTTTGCCTGGTTGTTTTTATTGCCTCTCAAACATCTTGCGTCTTACTAATTAGTTGTTAACCAGTTATGCTTTTGCAATTTTAATCACCATTTAAAATCAGACTTTGCTAGAATTGTGTCTTAATTGTGAGTAAGATTTTGGGACGCAAAAGTTCAACATTAGTTGTTTGTAAGTTGAGTGTTCTGGGTGTAAATTGAGGCCAGCAAACAGGTTGTTCACATCATACCGTTTGGCTTGTTTTAGCTCTAAAATGTATACCTAATAGTCCGCTATGTAGATATTCGACTGTGTGTAAAAAAACCCAAATATTGGTGGCACCGACTAGGGACCAAACTTTCAGTAAAAACCTTTGTGTGCCCAAACTTAAGGTATTTCTAGGTTATTTACCTTTTTTTCTACTTAATTATTGCTTAGATCACAATTAGACCAATAAATTATTTTAAAAACATCGTTTAAAAAGGTTTATGTCAACATAAATTAAGGCAAATATAATTTTTGTTGAAATAACACGATTGGTGTAGATTTTTCTCAAACAAGAAACTGATTTTCCAATTTTAGTACCGCCTGCGGCAGGTGAGGAAAAGAGATAAGAGCTCTCAACTATTGACCCAGATATTATTTAGGAGGTGTAATAGCGAAAAAGTGAGTTGATCTCGCTGATAACTGATGGGGCTGACTGCCACCACTTAAGTAGTTCATGCACTGCAGGAAAAAGTAAAGGAATTGATTTATTTATTTTAGTTCCAGGCGGGCAAAAGATTTTTGTTTACGTTGTAGATTTTATTAATTCTCTTTATTATATTTTATACATATATGTTACTTCAAAATTATTAAACCACCCGCTTATGAAAGCCCTGGATGCCGCACCTGCTTTTTTCTTGGAAAGTCGACCATGCTTTAGAAGATGTCAGAAGAAATTTTGGGCAAGAAAACAACTTTGGTATCTTCTGCTGTGACTTATTGGAAACGCACTAAAAAGTTCCAGTGGCGTCAAATTCCTATGCCACACAAAATTATCACCCCCTCCTCCTTCTAAAGAAAAATGTCATTTTGTCTGCACTATGATTGAGTGGTGTGACGGATAAGCGTTAGGATTTGAATTTGTGGAAGTAGAGTCTGTTATCGATGTTTTCAAACTTCTTTCAAATTTTTGCTAATGTGTCATGAGTTAGTTGAAAATTGGTTTCTAATCATGAAATATATCACTACTTTATGGTACTTACTCTACCCCACTTGATGAAGAGAAAATGCAAAGTTTTTTAAAATAAGAATGGAAAAAAAACTCAAGACTTTTATAGGGATATTAATAGGACCATATTATGCGCTGCCTCTTAAAGTCTTTCAGCCCTATGTGGGTATGCAGACAGCATTTTGCAACATCATATCATATGTCCATCAATAAACTGACGGGAAATAGAGCTTCGCAATAAAGAAGCTTTTTACTGATTAAAGCTTTACTTTAATTTTTTTTTACTTTCTGTGGCAATTAACCAAATTACGTTAAAAGGGGGCAATTTTTCCTGGGAAGACCCTCGGGCAAGGAGAAAAATAAAAGAAAAATATCAAATTAGTGGTTTTTTCGCCAATTGTTGTGAAGCTGCAAGATCCATCAGTGAGACGTAGCAGGAGGAATGTCGACAACTTGCCTTTCCTTCAGCAGTGGAAGGTAGCAGAAAAAACCTTCTTTGCACTCATCAAGCGATTTGGCAGCGTTAAGACAATGTATCAATTAAATATCTGCTTTGGCTGCTGTTAAGGAATTGGGTTGCTGCAGGAGAAACGGATCCTTCTCTTGTAGAATGTTGAAATCAAGGGAAAACCAGCTTAATCTGTTTATTATATGTTCAAGTTATGGTAAATCTTACGTGTTATCCAAACCACCAATACTTAATGTAGTCCAGGCATTAATTTTGAGTTTTTGGACTCGTACCTAAGAAAACTTTAGGCTAAAGGGTTGTAAAAAGATTAATAAATTCGAAACTCGATATACACATATCTTGTCAAATTTTAAGTCCTTAAAAGGCAATTAGAAATTTGCCGAACTGCTAAAAAGGAATTCAAAATTCCCTGGACTAGAGAAATCCACTGTTCGAATGTTTACATCTGCTAATTTTTCCTGTGTCCCTAAAGCCTTAGAGTAATTGCTTTGTCCACACATCCACTATGTTTTGAGGGGGTCTTTATTCATACACATCAACTACCAGGAGGACTGCGATTTGTTGCTCGTCTATCATATTCACTCTTCTTCGACGAATTGCAAAAATTCCGTCGATCCCAAGCAGGTTTATCACAATTTGCTGATAAATCGCATCTAAGACATGCAGGCAACTTTTTTTTGCGATAGACTCCAGTAAGCAAAACTATGTTCAAGATCTTCTCTTTACCTGAGTGGGCCTTGTTTTTTGGTTCTTGTTTTTTTCCCTTCCACTCCCAATTCAGCCCTTCGGCAGACACTAGCTCAAAATTTTTCGGCGCTGGTGCCGTTAAAGCAATGCTGCCAATTCTAATGCAAATAACTCAAACCAAATAATTGGAAGAGTTCTGACCCTGCAGTTTACCTAAAAGTCAACAATTAATCATTTAACACTCCCAGCGTGTTGGATGACCAAGGCAGACTCTTTCATGTTTTTTATTTATAGATATTCACAGAAAAAAGCAATGTACTGCTGAAAATTAAATTTTACAACCTGTCAACTGCTATTAAAATATTAGCAATGGAATTGAGAAGATTTCTTCACTTTCTTCTGTGTGTATTATGGCCAATGGGTTGTGAGTCTTACTCTTTGAGATCTGTCCGTCAGATTGCAATTCCACCACCTAGATCTGGTTAAGCTCTTTATAAATTTGATCGATTTGTTATTTTTGATTTGCAATCTAGTGGCTCAGCAGTTCAATCCTACCCAACTATCCTCTCAACTTTCACCTTCTCAACAAGTACCACAGGGTTGGTAAAATTTAGTGCAGAATAACAGTTTTTAGAATCTTAAAAAGATCTGTATTAATATTAAATTGTAAATACAGGCACTTGTGGAGAATACCCCCCGCCCCATAAAAAATTTCGAACTTTTTCAAAAAGGGTTTTAACCATTTCTAAGCAATTCTTATGCAATAAAATAATATAAGCGTTGTTTTTTAGTTTGCCACACCAAAAAACAGTGGGTTTCTGTTAAGCGGGTTACAATAATAGAAAATTTTGATTTTTTTTGGTGACCCTAGGTAACCCAGGTATTTTAAGAAAATAACCTACTTTTGCAGGTATATTTTGTATTCTAAGCCACATTAGCGTGCAAAAATATCTGAGGAATAATAAACGTATATAAGTGGCTTGGGACATGAGATGGTTGGCCGCAAACTCAGCTTTTAAAGGTTTTTTAGCTTACTTTCTCTTATTTTTGGTCAATAATTTTTTGGTCAATCGATATTTTAAATAATGCTTAAGAAGTTGGCTTTTTCGGATATTTGTGCATATTGAAGTGGCTTTGAAGAAAAAAGTGCCAAAATTTCAAGGAAAAAAATCAAAAGAACATTGTAATAGTCATATATAACTGGTTTCGTATATCAAAATTTTTTGAACATTTTTTTTTCGATGCGATTGCAATAAGTTTTGTATTGTTTGCAGCATCTCTACCGTCTCTTCAAAGTGCCGTTATCCCAGCTACATCCTCCCCTAAATTGCCAGCTAACAACCCACCATCAGAACAGCCTCAACCCAACTTCAACAACTTTCCTCCACAGCAACAAGAACTTCCGTCGAATCTCTTTAATAAAAATGCTCAAAGACCAAACAGTCACATCTTCCTATCCAATTCTCCCCAAATACAACAACAATCACAATTCCAGCAGCAGCAGCAGCAACTCAACCATCTCTTCAGCCCACAAACCCAATCACCCCAGCAAGCGGTTGCAGGTGCTACTCCACAGAACCCACCACAAGCCAGGCAGCCAGCAGAAGGAGGGGTAGATTCCTTCCAAACAACTACTTTACCACCTCAACCCACCCCCAGAATAGTGCCTCCGCCTGTGGACAAAGTTTTTTTTTTCAAAAATAACCTTTCTAACTACTCGCTTTAAGAATGTGGACTTGGATGGGGATGGAGCCCTGAGTTTGGCTGAAGTGCAATATGCTGCTTTCGTTCATCATGGTGAGTGGAGGGTACCCCACAAAAGTTCTAATTTTTCCATAAACTCTGATTCGTTCGCATGATTGCATTTAATTGATAGGCATGAAAGTTTTCACTGTTTTCTAGCAAGTTACCACTCATAAAGCAGGCCAGAGGCTCAGCTATATTTATTTATTTAGTTACATAATATAGGGTTCCTTTGCCAAAATTTAATGCAAGTATGTAAACTTGATTTTTTTTAATTGTTTTTATCGGTTTTCTATAATTATTTGTGATTAAAAGGAATACAATTTGGGCATACTTTTAGGTCTTTCCTCGAGTGTGGTGGAAAATTTGTTCAATGAAGTGGATAAAAACAAAGATGGATATTTGACCTCTATTGAGTTCAATGAAATCAGACCTCTGGTTTTGGCTAAAGCTGAAAATGCAGCATTGAGATATTTGCAAGTGAACCTTGTGTAAATCACTTTACACAGATAATGTGAAACAGTATTTAAGAGCGTTGATACAGACCACAATGGTTTGCTAAGTTTGGGCGAGGCTCAGAACTATATTTTGAAGGAATATGGTATCAGCAATAGAGATGTAGAAAGGTAGGTTTGAGAGATGATTGCCAATTATTATTGATTTTCTATCTGGCTTGTGGGCCTCGAATGGCGTTAGTGTTCGGTCAAATTGTTAGGCTTAGTTATTAGTGTTAGTAATAAGAACATTGGGTAATGCGACACTTATTGCATTGGGGCAACCACTCGAAGTTTTATTTAAATCGACATAAAACAATAGAAATACTTTCTTATGAAATTCTCTGCATGAACGACCACACAATGACTGTGATTTGCACTCCAGCACCAAAAGATACTGTCTTTTTAGAATTTGGAGATTGACTGTGCCCAGTAGTAGTGATGAAATGGACGCTGTTCTCTTCAGTAAACTTCGAAGACGCATCAGAGGTATGAGCATCAGATTGGCCAGGCAAATCATGAAGGTGATTTTTTCAAATACCTACAATCAAAGTCACTTACCCTCCATCATTGATTTTTCTAGATAGCCGACAGAAATGAAGATGGCCACATCGATTTAAAGGAAGCTCAGATGATTGCTTTTGAACAGGAGGGCATTGGTGCGGGAGATGTGATAGAGATGTCTGCTGGGGTGGACGACAACAACGATGGGGAGTTGAATGCACCTGAGTGGGCATTTCTGAGTTTTTTTTAGTATGTCATCCAATCTTTAATTATTTGCAGATTTGCCGACTTCCAGAGGATAGTGCGTGCTAGAGCTGTGGAGACATCCAAAAAAGCTTTGAAGGTTCTTTCAGAAGCACTATTTTTTATTCAGATAGAAACATTGGGTTGTTAACATAATTAACAGGCCTTTTTATTAAGTCATACACATGTAAGTTATTTTAGTAACTTTTCTGAACTTGTTACGTGTCATTCAATAGCTCTTACGCTTCTCTTTCCAACTGTACATTGGGCTTGTAAGTGCATTGTCAAAAATCTATGGGAAAATGCTTGAGTTTAGACAAGTTTGTCAAGGTACAGACGCTGTAAAGTTTTAAAATTGGATCGAAATTCCTCCTTTATAAAAACTTAAGATTTTTGACATTGAACTTACAAGTCCAATGTACAGTTGGAAAGAGAAGCGTAAGAGCTATTGAATGACATGTAACAACTGCACAAAAGTTATTAAATAACTTACATGTGTAGGACTCAATAAAAAGGCCTGTTAATTATATTAACAACCCAATACTTATGTTTAGGTGGTGGACACAGATGGGAGTGACTCTATTACCATGAATGAAGCCAAACAGATTGCTTTTGTAAGTGGATTTTGAGTGTAGTTCTCAGAGTGGAGATATAAAAAAGCAAAATGTACTTTTACTCATTTTTGACCATATTCTTAGTTGGGGGAGGCAATCCGAAAATCCTATAACTGGATGATACTTTTCTCTTCTACTAATCGGCATATAAACTTCAATATTTGTACAGATTGCGGCACTTGTTGGGGCACTAGTTTTATAAGTGGTTCTTGTCTAGCTTTCCTGAATCGACCAGGGTTTTGCTGTAAAGCTCCAAGTCTCCTTTAAGCAAGTGTTGTATTATACACTCTTTGGGTGGAGTGTATAACACTATTGTATTATAAACTCCACCCAAAAAATAATAATGTATCTCACGTCCATTTTTTAAACATGTTTGCTCAAAATTTCTTGTGTCATCACTTAGTTTTAGGTCGACTACCCCTTTTAAAGTCATTCCTCACCAAAATTCGGGTTTTGGGTTCTCCATCTCTAATTTTGACTAGTTTTTTTTGTTAACCTTTATGAAATTATTTTTTCCAGGATCACTATGGTTCGTTTTCAGTTTTATCTTTGATACAGTGCTTCTTAATACAACAAGATTAGCATTCAAAGAAGTTTAGGCTTTGAAGAGTCTACCCTAGAACCATTTTTTGCACAGGCCGACGAAAATGAAGATGGCCAATTGGATGCGGTAGAGTTTGCTGGATTCAGATCTGTTATCAGAAGCAGAGGTAAGATTTTTTTACCTTTTTACTGTATGTAATTAGGGAGCCCGATGCAAGGAATGGTCTAAGGAAAGTAGAAGAAAAAAATAGAAAAATGTTTTTTTTAGTGTTAGACGCGCTATCGCGCGTCTAACTGAATCGGAGCCGGTCCGCAACTGTTAAATTTCTAAAAGTATAATAACTGCATTTTTTTGCTTTTTTATGGTTTGATTTTTTGCGCCAATTTAAAAAATTTCTTAATTTCAAAATGTCAAAATTTTAAACTTTTGAACAAAAAAAATTATATCAAATGTTAATCAGCGTAAAAGGCTGCATTAGAAAAGCTATTTACGTGTTTTTTCAAACGGCATGGAATTGAATGAATGACTTTTTGCAGCCGTTAAGAATGCGCTCAACATTCTGCCAGATGTAGACGAGGACGGTGATGGCCTTGTTAACATGGCGGAAGCGGAGAAAAAAGCTCGTAGAGAAGATGATTTAGAAACAAAAGAAATTCACAATCTTTTCAACGTCGCTGACCAGGACAGGAGTGGGGCGCTGGACAAGGTGGAGCTAGCCGACTTCGTACGACTGGTCCGACTCAGTGCCATCAAATACGTCAATGACCACTTTAGGGTAAGCTGTCTTTTTTGGGTTTTATTTTAAGTTCTAACTACTTTTCTTATTTGATAGTATTTCCTAATACCGTATTTACTCTATTAAGCGGGCATGCCCGGTTATTTTTCGACCCTTTGCTAGGGGGTCCGCTTATTAGAGAGTGCCCGCTTAATAGAGTAAATACGGTATTCATCATTTTCTATTATTCCACTTACTTTCTAGGAATACGATAAAAACCGTGACAAACTGGTGACTATTGACGAGTTGGAGCAAATTGTGAAAGACAGGTATCACGTAGGTAGGAGCTTTTGAATAACTATGAAATGTGTTGTCGTTACTTGTGTAAAATTTGGTCAACTGTGGAATTTTGGTTAACTGTGGGTATTTACACTGGCTGTAGGAGATAGGTTGACTGTGCAAGCTTTTCGAGGGAATAAGAGTTCTGA
>BBSZ01010377.1:0-17511 GCA_000981365.1 Subanguina moxae
TCATTTTTCCTTCGGTCGATTCCTTGCTGTTTTCATCCGCCAGACTTCCTCGACCAGGTCGCTTGTTGATACCCAAAAAAGAAGAAGAAGCCAAAAGCAATAGACGGCAAAATAAAGAGAAACTTATCTAATGAAACATGTAAGTGCCATCAGCAATCCGGCAGGGAACGTCAACAACGCTTGTTTGTTCACACCTCAAACCTAAAACACACATAAATCTAGCAGATGGTTGAAAAAATGTGAGAGCGAATAATGTGAACAACGCCATGCGAACTCGAAAAAGAAGCAAAATGACAATTTTGAAATTCAAATTAAATTTTTTTTGAATTCACCTGGTACCCGCCTTTTTTAAACTGAAAAAATATTCCCATCGGGCGCGGGCATGCCCCTTTAATGCGACATTATATGCAAAAAAGGGAGTGTAAGGGACATTATATACAGTTAGAAAAACTCACCCCCGGGTTTTGGAAGTCTGGTTAGCTGACCGTTCCTTGGATCTTTTTCTCTGGAAAGTGCAAAAAAATATAGCTAAAAAGTGGCAAAAACCCACATTTGTTCACAATTTTTTTCGTACTCTTGTATCCAGTTACATAAAGTACTTTTTTTAATTCCAGTTTCTTTACAGAATTCCTGTCTAGTTTTTCCACTCTTCCTGTAAGTGTCGACAATTTCTACTTTGTCAGCAAATGTACCTAACATTATAAATTTAATTAAATAAAAATTAAAGCTCTAACTAAATCCTTTCCCTAAAATATTAACTATTTTTGCCTAGTTTCATTCGTCGATTTCGATCATCAAACCACTCGTCAACCTACAATAGAAGATATTAAAACTAGTTCAAATTGGAATAGCTCTAAACTTACTTTAGTTTTAGTAAGGCCTATATTATTAGCTAGTTTTTCTCGTCCATCATTATTTAAGTTTGAATCGGCTTGGAATGCTTCTTTCAGTGCTCTTCTTTGCTCCACGTTGAAGCCTTTAAAAAATAATTCAAGGTTTTGCTCGAAGGAATTCTTCATTGTAGACCGTAGGAATTTTACCACTTTTTTGTGTCGACTGCTTTATTTTGTTCATTTTTACGATTCGACGCTTTACACGCTTAAACAGCTTTAAAGGACAACCAGGAGACTTCTTCTTGCTATAGTTTTGTGGATCAGCCAAGGAATTCGCAACGACATGCGTGGATAACGCCTGGCCATAGTTGAGATTCTACCCTCTGTCGCATCATTATAATAGGGACTGTATTAGCTTAGCCCACCCTAGACAGGTTCCAATGTAAAAAACACTTAGCTTTAGCATTAGATCATATGCGGAGGGTATAGCCATATTAAAAGAACGATATTACCCTCGACCTACCGTTATAAATTAATTTTATCGCTTTAGCTTATAAATTAATCCCTTCCCAAAAATATATTCTTTTACCTTTAGTAAGTTTTATTCTTTGATTATAAAACCACTGATCAACCTACAATAAAATTGATATATAAGATATGAAAAGTTTAAAGTGGATTTGCTCTAAACTTACTTGATATTTGGTAAAGCCTATATCTTTAGCTAGTTGTTTTCGTCCCTCAATATTTAAGTTTGGATCAGCTTCAAATGCTTCATTGAGCGCAAGGATTTGCTCCGCTTCGTAGCCTTTAAAAAATATTTTAAAGTTTGGCTTGAAGAAATCGCTCGCTTTAGATGATAAAGGCAAATTGTCAGAAATAAAAAAGCAAAAAGACCCAAATTGTGCTTAATGCGACATCATATGCAAAAAAGGGAGTCTAACAATTAAAAAAACTCACCCGAGTGATTTGGAAGCCTGATTAGCTGACCGTTCCTTGGATCTATTTCTCTGGAAAGTGCAAGAGAATATAGCTAAAAAGTGGCAAAAACCCACATTAGTTCACAATATGTTTCGTAATGTCGTAACCAATGGCAAAAAGCACTCAATGTAATTTTGGTTTCATTACAAAATTCCGTTTTAGTTTTTCCACTCTTGTTGTAAGCTTCGACAATTTTTCGTCTGTATTCAAGTGTTTGAAATGAGCCAGCTAAACTTATTATTTCAAAAAATACATATATTTTTGAAACAAGCTTTTTGTTTCCATTATTTCTCATTTTTGACTCTTATTTTGTTTGCCCAGCTCTCAACTATTCGACAAAAAAGCACATGTTTATCTTTTTGTGCAAAATTTGCTCATCCGAAAAGATATAGGCCAACTGTATTGCAAAAAAGGTAAGGATAAAACAAACATAACACACCATTCTGTTGCTGATTCTGAACAAGGCTTGGGCTAGTTAAATCAATGCTGTCACTGCTTAATGAGTTATCATTTAGTGAAGGCGCCTTTATAGAATCAGATTCTTCTTGTGTAGGTAGACAAGCATTCAAGGATAAATTTAAGAAAAGAAGCAGAATGTAAATTCGCAACATCCCTTTTCTAAAATGAATAAATGAAAAAATTAGTTTGAAAATCTTAGATACTAGACCAAAGAAATACATTTTTCTTATGGGAAAAAAGATATAATTTGAGGAGTTGATTCACATACAGCCTTTTAAAATCCTGGCTCTCCTCAATGTTCATAATAGGTGATTGCGAGAAAATATGCTTAAGCATTTCACTAACACAGTGATTGGTTTATCCCACCCAATTTTATTGATTTTCCGAAGAGCGTCTACTAGGGCAGTAGGACTAGCTCTTTACTACGTATATGACGCAAAATCGTTTAAGCTGCAGTGATGGTTACTAAAGTTATTTCATGAAAAGGCATCTTTTAGTTTCGTTTAGCCGCAGTCGCCATTGTGACCGTTGGTTTAGCTGGCTCAAGTAAATTAGGCAAGAAGATACGACTTTTTACACTTGATGACAAAATAGAAATTGTCGACACTTATGGGAACAGTGGGAAAACTATGCAGGAATTCTGCAAAGAAAATAGAATTAATCGAAAAAGTATTTCTGAATGGTTAAGAGATGTAAACATATATCGTAAACTAATGTGTGTTTTTGCATCTTTTTAGCTATATCCTTTTGCACTTTCCAGAGAAAAAGATCGGTGAGCTAACCAAGCTTCCAAAACCCCGGGGTGAGTTTTTCTAATCGTTAGACTCCCTTTTTTGCATGTAACGTCGCATTAAGCACAATTGGGGTCTTTTTGTTTTTAAAATCCTGACAATTTGCTTTTATCGTTTATTTTTTGTTTGAAATCATAAAATGATTTCAAATCAACATCCGGGTAGTGTTTTCGGTTAGAGATTTGCTTCCGCAAATCTCCCTCCTTACAAAAAGATGTCGAAAATTGAGGTAAAAATATTGGTCGGACCCAACTCTCGATCGAACTTTTTGGGACGACGGGTTATCACAGTCAAATGTATGAAACTAGGTAAAAAAAAAATAAATTGTCGTGCTGCCTTGAGAACCATATCAAAAAGTGAGAAATTTCAGGAAGCCGGCTGTGACTCTTGAAGCGCCGTTGAAAATCACAGTTTAGAACTTCAGTTTTCCTGACACGATTTGTCTTTAGTTCAAACTACAAAAGGAACGATAAAGTATTTTTTAGCCTTGTCCAAGCTTGTGCCGAGATCGCTAAGGAAGCTTATGCTTTCTAGTGAAAATCTTGTAAATTAATATTGTTCTAGGTAAAAAGATGTCATCTGAAGCACAGACGCCTGCTGCTGCGCCGATGTTTGAGACTATTTCAATTTTGCGATTGGTTAAGGCAAGTGGAGTGCACTTCACATTGGGATGAGAGGAATTTATTTGTTGGGTTTTCAGGATGCCCAGCAAAAACACGGTCTCAGACAGGGGAATTATTTACGTTATAGGTTTGTGCAGCGTTTAATTTTTAGCTTGTTCTTCTGAAACAATCCCACTCTAGGGGATACTGTGCTCGTCGCGTTCGCCGCATCCGAAAGTCGCTGAAATTTACGCATAGTTACAAATGCTTTCCCAAAAGACCTGCTAAATTCGGAGTTCGTCCTGTGACAGTTGAATCTATTACAGAATCCAGGTTGTTTTCCTGTTATTTAAAATAATTTTTTTATTAAAAGGCTCATTCTTAGGTTTCTTGAAGTTGTCATTTTCGATATTGAACGCAATTGGGCTTATGCTATGCAGTTGAAGCTCGAAATTGGGGATGAGCTCAGATCTCGCAAAAAGTTCCACATGAGGCAAAAGTTGCGAAAGGCGGCAAAGTACTCTCGTCACTTAGAACATCTCACGAAATATTGTGAGCAGGTAGGTGTCTTAAGCTTTGTATTTTTAAAGTGGATGCTTAACAGCTGTTACTTTAAAGGTCAACACTACGACGAAATTCGAAGCTCAGGCTTATAGTGCTTTTATAAGAGGTGCTCTGTGTGTCGAATTCAAGATGTGGCGCAAGGCTTTGGAGTTATACAAGACTGTGAAGTTTGTGCGATTTTTTACTTTAAATTTGTAACATAACTTCTTTTGCCAGGAAGATTTACGAGAAGTTAAGTGCCTTTGTCAAGGATCATGAGCTCATCGACCTTTACACATCCAGGTATTTGTCATGGCGAGTATTGAAGAACCATATAGCGTTTCCCCATTTAGATGCAGGGAAGTTCAGAATACTTTGAGGCTGTGCGAGTACAATTGCTGCGAAGAGGTGCCAACAAAAGAAGCGCAAAAGATGAACCTGAATGAGGGAGAGGAAGAGCTGGACCTTGACTTTAATGTGATTTTTTCGATATTTATACAAGAAAGTTATGAATCCTTTTCAGAAGCTTGCAAACGAATTTGAAAAAGAAAAGCAGGTTGAAAATAAACCGACTACAGAAGATTCAACTAAGGTATCAATTATAAATGTTCAGTTTTAACTATTTATAATATGAAATTTCAGGAATTGCTAAAACAGTTGAACGAAGATTGGCGCAAAGTAGACATATCAAAGCTGAAGAAACTAAAAGCGGGCGTTTCCTCCCTGCCTCCTTTGCAGCCGATGCCTTGTAAACCGATGTTCTTTGACTTGGCGATCAATTATTTAAAGGTGTTCTTTTTTTTGGAATTTTACCCACAAATTGTTTAATTATTTGTTTTCTTCGTTCAGAAGCCACTTACTAGTGAACAGATAGAAGGAAAAAAGAAACCGAAAAAGGTAAAGAATTCCAATCCAGAGCCCTCGTCAAAGGCCAAGAAGAAGAAAACCTGAAGTGATAAACATTTGTTCAAATTATTGTTATGTGTGTAATTTATTCAAGAAGGTCTTCATATAAAAAAATCAGAGTTTTTTAGTGCTTCAGAGTTTTTTGGTGCTTGCGTATAAAGCAGGCCTGTGCTGGCTTCCAGAGGAATTTTTTGGAGGGGATGCCAATCCCTCCACCAGAGGCCGGAGGGAAAAGGTTTTGGGGCGAAAGTCTGAGGGGAAGAAACAATATTTAAGTAAGTCAGTGTGCGTAAGATTATTAGCTGATGGCCTCATCCTGATGAAGTTGCAGCTCTTCCTCTGCGCTTGAGTCGCTTGAAGTCGTTCTCATAGTGTTGCCTAAAATATTTAAATTATGATCGAAAATTAAGCGGGCATCTCTAATGAGTGGGTCCACTAGCGAAGGGTCGAAAAATAAGCGGGAATGCTCGCTTAATAAAGTAAATACGGTATATGGTTTTGAGAACTCTACTTAAAAGTCAGATTTGAGGTTTCAGTTTTTTTTTGCTTTTAGTCCGAGTATCCACAAATTGAACTGAAATTCAATCCAATCTATACACATTGTAAAAGAGAGCAATCATCAACCCCAGTTTGTTTATGCCTGTGGTGTTTTGTATATTTTGTTTGTTTGTCTTCCTAGAGCTCTTGCAAACGCTAGTATCAAATTATTGTTGCAGCTTTCCAACAATCTATGATTCAAAGCTTCCACAATAAAAGTTTTTTTTATTTTTCTTGATTTTGTGCACTAACTTTATTATTCCTTTGCCATCTAAATTCTTTTCAAAGTCTACAGTATGCTTAAAATATGGTGGATGTTGCCGCTTTTGTGGAGTCTTCATTTCTTATTCCTTTTAATTCTGCACTCCAAGCATTCGATTGCATCTGCAAACGACTACCCTGATTTGGTGATCAGCAATGAGGAAGAGAAACGGTAATAACTTCATACGACAAAGACAAGGTCTCTTTTTCAAAAGACCAGAATTGTTGCCGACAATGCAAATGGCTCAAATTTGAATGCGCCTAGGACACTTCTCTTTTGTCCGTCAATGTTCTCTTTTGTGACGTCCGGATTTTATTAGGGAAATTTTTTTTATTGAGGAGGGAGTAATATTAGGCCAGATATATTTTTTTGGAGGGGGGGGGTAGTTTACATCTTAGTAGCACCAACTTTGTCCTCTGAAGTAAGACTGGCCCGCCAGTTTAAACGTGTGAAATCAGCGTTTGACAATTGCAGGTATGCCCGTTTAAAGACAAAACAACCACAATACTTACTAATGAGCTGCTTTCCCACCAACAGTTTATTCAAAACTTTTTTTCCCACTTTCGAGTGCAGTAGAAAGGCTCCACTTTCACCAATACTTACTCCCAAAACGTATACAGTCGAACCTCGTTAAACTGGCACCCCTAATTCAAAAAAATGTGTTTGTGGCATTGTGTTTTTGACCTATGTTTTGCTGGTGTCTTCTGGGCATATTGTATACCAAAATTTAGCTTAGATTCTAGGCTACGTTTTGGTATATAACATGCCCAGAAGACACCAGTAAAACATAGGTCAAAAACACAATGCCACAAACACACTTTTTTGAATTAGGGGTGCCAGTTTAACGAGGTTCGACTGTAATAGCAGAATTTAAGATCTCGACTGATAATGATTGATGGGAACATGTATTTCCACGCAGGCAAGGACAAGAACATTTCATTTAAAGTCTCTGATAGCTCGTCTATCATGTTCGGAGAAACCGACATTCTCCAGCTGCCTAATCAAGTCTGTTTATAGCAACATATTTCGTTGAAAAATATTCCAGTAATCTTTTAGGTTCAAGTAGCTGATCTTCTAAAAAGCGTTTCCACTTCTAAAATTCTGCTTGATAGTCTTCGAGTCTCCTACATTGTTCAAAAGAGGGGCTTTGTGGAGTTTATTCGCAAGTTTGAGGACCTCAAAACAAAGGTTACTTGTATTTCCTTATTTATTATTGTAAATAAAAGTAGTTAAACTTCGGCCTGGGTTGAAAATTTTCTAAAAATTCATTTCAATAGCATCATTTGCGCTGGCCTAGGGCTTAGTTGTATGCTTGGGTTTTATTTCATGGGCTCTCAAAATACCATTTACAAGGTTGTTTACCTTGGGCTAACAAGGCCAAATATGGGAATTGTCAAATTGCCAAAAACCAACCTTTTATGCGAAAAGGAGTGTTAATAGCTTTTCTATCATTTTTAGCGTATTGGAAATGCTTAGAAGAATCTACAAACAACAGGGGGATTGACGCAAAAAAACCCCATTGTGGAAAGGGCCAAAATTTCTTAGTTTACCGTATTTCCTCTTATAAACGCCCTCCCCTTGAATTAGAGGGGGGGGGGCGCGTTTACTAGAGGTAGTAAGGTATTAACAAAAAAGGCGTACGAACCTCGACTAAAGGTATTTAAAGCTTCAGCGGTCTTCAAGGGGGCAATACATCTAGTAGAACAGCTACCTTGAACGATATAAAAATAATGACTTGAATTGGCAAGAAGTTTATTTTCCAATATAAAGACACATGTAAAATATACACATAAACACAAGCGACCTCTTGCAAGTCATAGGATAACCGGCAAAATATAAGACATAACAAATAATTCGACAAAAATAAACATTTGTGCAGATAATAGTAAATTAAATAGGAAGAGTTCAAAATCCTCGCTTCACAGTTAAACACTCCAAGGCTGGGATGCATTGAGCCAGCCAATTCTCTTCGGTAAACTCATTCCTTTTTGCACCAGCTGCGCCAGATTGGGGATAGCCTCTGAGTTGAAGGAAATAGCAACAAGGAGAGGTGGCTTCTCGGAATAACTAAAAAAATTTGACTTCATGTTTCAAAAAAAAAAACACAACCAACCTTTTCTAAGTCATTTAACAGTTTCTCCGTCTCCCAAGGACTCAAATAGATGGCAATATTGAGAGACTTAGGATCGCTGATAGAAGGATCAGAATGTAGCCACTGGACAATGTCATCTGCTTTGATTGGCAAACCCACATTTCTGGAGTTGAAGATGTTGATAGAACGACAGTTGCGAAAGATTTTGTAGTCGAAAAAGTAGACATCGCGGCGGATTGGAAGATTGAGTTTGTATACAATTTCGATACGCTGCACTGACGGTAAGGGCAAATTGTTCAACAAATCTTCAAAAACTTGAAGTTTGGGCTCGAAATGGAAGCTCATCGCCAAGGTTGAAGTTTGCTCAAAAGCCCGAGGGAAATGACGAATTCGATTAAGCCAACTCCTACACTCATCTGAGGTGGAGCAAGTCAAATAGAGCACTGCGAATTGGAAATTGTAGATGTATAGAAAGAGAATGTGCTCATTAAAAATTACTGTGGAATTGAATAAAAGGAGGACTGACGAGAAAAAGAAATTCATTTTCAGGCAACACAACCCTCTCCCCTCCACGATAGATAGGCTTCTCAAGACGAATCTTCTTATTGGCCGGTCCAAGACTAAGCGAAGCGTAAGGACGAAGAGGAGTTTGCGGAAAATGCTGGGACACTATTTCATAAAATCTTTGATTGACAGCAGAGAGATTGGCCAGTTCATTACGCTCCAAAAAGTTAAAAGCTTCGACAAGAACTTCAGTAGGATAGTTAGCCATCTAAAAGTCAAAAATAAATTACACAGAAGGATGTCAAGTGAGAATGACCGTGATCGATCACACGGAAAAAAGCAATAAATATTTAAAGTGGTAATACCAGACAAACATGAAGCAAAACTCACAAGTGATTGATGCTGGAACGGGCGCCCATTATCACGCTATCAGATCTGATTAAATATATAAAACATTGATCAGATAAGATTAAAAATGTACTTCGAAATTGCTGAGTTGTCTAGAAACGACTGACAAATTTGGAATCCTTGCAATTTTTTGCCTTAGAGACATCATTGATGTCTAAAGGATCGAAGCTTTTTGTGGTCCGTTAAATCGAGCATCGACTGTAGTTAATTTATAAAAGAATAGTCATAAAAGCTTAATTTTTATACCAAATTATCACTTTTTTTTTTTTTATCAAGGGTCTATTTAAAAATGACAGTTTTTAACATAGTTTTGATTAATGGAGAGTATTGCATATAGAAAATTTTAGCACGCATTCTGTCATAAATCATAACTTTATTCAAATGGCTTTTGAGAAAGAAGTGTAGCGAGTCATAATTTGTAGCGAGTCGTTGTTATACCGCTCTGGCCCTGCATTTCGCTCGCCCTTTATGACTGTTTGAAATAGGAGGAATTTCCTACCGCACCCCGCAAATGCGACGGCTATGCACATGAAGCTAAGGTTGATTCCAAAAAGCCAGTTTCACAAAACGCTGTATCACAATAGAAACATTGAGCCATTCGCATTTTAAAAAATCCGTAGAGCTATGAAGAATAATCAGGAATCAGAATCGCTCTCAAAAAAGACCCTTTTCCGTAAGCAGCAATAAAAGATGATAAACATACATAACGACAAGGACATCAACAGCTTTTTTATTGAACAGTTAACTAGATCATTCCCATAAGCTCCCATTACAGTGAAGAGATACAAACTGAAAAATGTCATGAGTTATGACTTAGAATTTAACCTTCAGAGAAAGCTTAACGAGCACTTAACGATTTAACAATAAACGAGAAATAAACGATGGAGCATTATGGGACCCTTCGTGGCCTCATCCAGATTTCACGGCGCCACAGCCACTGCAAGTAAGAATCTTTCCGCCGGAGCCAGCACGCACTTCGTTTCCACTGCCACTAGAGCTGCTATTGTTGCGCCACGACTGCTCCTGCATCCACGGGCTCTTTTTCGGGAAGGTCGTTTTCGTCTCCTCCTTCTTCGGTTCAATGGCTTGCTCGCTGAAAGAAGAAAATTTAATAACAGGCTACAAGGACACCTTTCAACTTACTTCAGCGCCTTGATGATCATGTTGAGGTTATAGTCGAACTTCTTCGGCGGCGACTGCATTGATGGACACGGTTGGTAGAGATCCATACAAGAAGGCGTCATACACTCCGTATTTCTCATTGGACTTTGCAAAGGAGTGTCAAAGAAGGAAGGCAACGGAGGAGCAAAACCCGGAGAAAAAGGCATTATAGGCTGCATCGGCGAGAAATTAACAGGATGGAGACGCGGCGTTGCAGCTAGAAAGGAAGTTGAAAACGAAGCAACTGAAAACAGATAAGAAAGTGACTCACGCATCTGGTACTTCAATGAAGAAGGACGGTAAGTGCCATTGATGATCGACAATTCCATCAACTGCTTTCGTTTGAGTTCATCAATCCCCTGAGAAGTAGGCAGGATGAGAAGCTTCTTGATTTGAGTCACAGCTTTCTCCAACTTGATGGTAGCACGCTCCTTGGTATCTTCGCATTGAATCAAGACATGGAGTTGGTCATCGAGATGCTCATAATTAGGCTTTCCACGATTCAATTCCTCCTAATCAAATGTATATTGTATGCAACACTCACAAAAGCAGTAGGAATGAAAAACCTTGATTTCGTCGCGAAGAGAACCCTTGCCGCGAATCATGATCTTGCATCTGGTTTCCTGCTCCAGTTGTTTAGCGGTCATCCCACGTGGGCCGAGGATTCTTCCAACAAAGTTGTACTAAATGAAGACAATAAACGCAATCAATAACTAATTTTTACGGTAGACCTACCCCGGGATGCTCTCGGATCGGCAGGAAGACCTTCTCAGACAACTTTACCATCTCTCCTTTGGGATCAGGCAACTTCAGCAAATCCTCACAGCTCAGTTCACCTTTGAAAGCCAAGGAACGAGCACGCGAAATCTCTACAAAAAAAAAAAAAGAGAAACTAATTGACTGACGGGAGAGAAGATATCAATTAAAAGAAACCTTCATCAACCAAGCGCTCAGCGTGCGGCAGAGCATTTGAAATCAGTGAGAGATGCTGCTTCTCTTTCAAGAGATCCGCAAGATAGTCCATTCGTTACAATCAGCTTTTTCTTTAATTTGCACAGTGATACAGCTCAACAACAAATCTAGCCTGTAAAGTATAGCGTAAAAAACTTTAGCACCAATAACTACCACCTCAGTGGTTAAATCGAGAGTTTTGTACACAAAATTGTATCAAACAATTTCCAACGGATGACACCCAACTCGCCCCGGGTCCAACTCGCCTCGCCCTACCTCTTTAGTAAGTTGGCACGACCAAATAAAATTCTTGCTTGTACGTGTATTCAAAACCAGGAGAAGACTAGTTGGACCCGTTTGAATGATACAGTAGTATCCCAAAAAGTTAGTATGCCAAATGATGCGGGCGGAAATATGGAAAAAAAAACGGTTGCCTGAAGTCTATTTTATAAATTTCTAGCATGCCTTACTGGGTGAGCAAGTCAAGGAGCTGAATGACACCAAGAGTCGGAACAAGACTACTCGCAAAATCAAGATACTCATCCTCCGCCTGTCAACTCAAATCGAGACTCTGCTCAAGTTGATGAAGATGGATGAGTGTGTGGAGTTGGCACCCTGCAAGAATGGAGCCACTTGTGTCGACTTGTTTAGCAAGTATCAGTGTCTTTGTCCGGATCATTACGAGGTGTCCCCATTTTCCAGTTGAAGCCACACATATTTCCTGTCCCAATAATCACTTTTTAGGGCACCAATTGCGATCAGCGGGTGGATGAATGTGAAATGTATAAGGGCACTCCAGCCGGCTGTCAGAACAATGCCACATGCACAAACAACCCGATTAGTGCCGGCTTTACATGCCAGTGTCCCGAAGAATATCACGGACATTTGTGTCAGCAGCAGAGAAGCTCTTGTGAATATAGCCTGGATTTGTGCGGTGAACATGGCCATTGCATCCCAACTCTTGATACATCCCAATCAAAAACTGTAAGAAGTGTTGAGGAATTTTCATCTTTTTTAGATATAAACCACTATCAGGGGATAGGAGAAAATCCAGCTGGGTATAATACAGCTGGCAAAAAGCACGGCCTAGTAGAAAACACACCCGAACACACTATTTCATTATTTTATTGCCTGGGAATGAGACAAAATTCCATCGCACCAAGCTGTTAGGTGATTAATCTATTGTCCAGCTGGTTCACCTACTTTCAGATGGTTGACGCGCTCTTCAACTATTTTACCTTTAGAGAGCATCCAGCGTAGGTTAGCCGTGAACCAGCGTAAACCTTAACTCATTTAGGTTTAGTGGTTCACCGCGTATTTCACACCAATACCAAAATGATGGCACACAAGTTTGTCTTGAAAGGTATCTCACAAGTTTAGATGTTTCTCCATGCACCATCCAAACCAAGCGGATGGACCACTTGGTGTCAATTTTTTTTTTTCACTTTCATGTTCCGAAACCCTTTTTCCTGTACTAATTAGGGTATTCTAAAGAAGGTTTGACAGGGGTAAATTAACGTTTTATAAGGAGTTTTTCAATTTCTTTGAAAAATCAAAAAGAGCTGTAAAACGGTAATTTATTCTTGTTAAACCTTTTTAATGCTCCTAAAATGCTCCAATTAGTACAGGAAAAAGGGCTTTCAGAACCTAAAAGTAAGAAAAAAACACCCACTTGGTTCGGTTAGCGAATGGACCATCAAGTTTATAGATAAGGTTGTCCGGTACCCAAAATTTTCGGGTAGTTGAACCAATACCCGAAAAAAACCGGGTTTCGGTTCCAATCACCCGAAAACGGGTAGCCGAACCGACAACCCTGTTCATAGATCATCGTGTATTGTGCCGGGCTGGATTTTATATGTCAAACATATAAAAAATGTTGGAAAAACCATGACCAACTGTCGTTCTGCCTGTTTACCATGGTCGCAATTGATAACTTTCTCAATTTCGCCAACCATGGAATATTTTTAATAAAATATTTCGTTGCCTCACTCACCTCAACCTTTTTAAGAATGCATATAAATGCTTGTGTGAATGGGGCTTCCAAGTGTCCGGCGATCCGGACAATCCTGTGTGTGTAGATATAAATGAGTGTACCGAAAATCCCTGCTATCCTGGCGCAACTTGTCTCAACTTACCAGGCTCCTTCAAGTGCTCTTCATGTCCTAAAGGACTAATGGGTTAGCAAACTTTTATACAGGAAGAATAAATTTTTTTTTCCGTACCAACCCTCAAATCTCATAATCATAATCCTGTGTGTCTGTCAACAGCTTTTTCCGCTCACTTACTGCCTATCTTTATTGAGCAAGCCCAACAAACAAGGCGACAAATGAATGTTCCGCTGAGACACTTGTTTTTCATTATCTTGTTGTTTTCATCGGGTGGGACTCGAACTCGACCACACACTCTCTTGAAAAAGTAGCAGCCTAGCCGCTCTGCTACTTCGACACACCCAGTTTACCATCGCCTTTGCTAATATTATTGCTGTTACACACAGAAATTTGTGCAGTGTACAAAGTTTGGTACTTATGCACCTTGGGGCCAATGCTATTTTTTTGTATTACACTGCTCCTCCTGTTGTTTTAGCTTCTTCTAAACATTTGTAATACGTTGAAAACGATAGAAAAGCTATTTTCCGTCCCTTTTCGTCCTTTTTACTCCTTTTGGAAAGTCGACAATTTCCATATTTTGCTTTGGGGGATTAGAGTAAAAAAACTCCATAAATGGTCTTTTCAGATCCTAGGAACTGCACTTAGGCACGCATTAGAAATGCTTGGAAGGGTCTCTAACAATAGGGAGAGTATCAAAGCATTGCATGGGGCCCCAGGCTGCATGAATACCCCAAGTTTGAGCAGTTCTTTAGGCGTGACGTCTTCTTTACAAACATACTTTAGAATTGTGGTTCTCTTCTCTGTCTTTAAAGTCGTCATCTAGCTCTGGCCTTTGGCAATCTTCTTTTTTGTTCTAATTTTCAACTTTGGGTTTAATACACATAGAGTTCGTTTGGGTTAAAAATGCAAAAGCAGCAAACCAAAACATCTCTTCTGTTTTGAGATACGCATCTTCTAAATCAAGAAAAAGTACAATTTTTCCGCTCCAGGAAATGGTGTGCATTGCCACGACTTTGATGAATGCGCCAATGACCTCACAAACGACTGCTCTAAGTGGCCCAAAGTTGATTGTATCAACACTTTTGGCTCCTACAAATGTGGTGCTTGCCCTCAAGGTAAATGGAGGTGTTAATAAACGAGTTGCGATGCATACATCCCTTTTCATTTGTTCACAGACTACGAAGGAGATGGATTGAAATGTGAAAAAATGTCGCGCTGTAGTCCCGACCGCAACCCCTGTGCCTACAATGCCAAATGTGTGGATGAGGGAGAGGAAGTGAGGTGTGAGTGCCCAGTAGGCACTGAAGGCGATGGCTTTGGGCTAAATGGTTGTACGCACTCCTATTACACAGTTTGCTATGGGGATACTTGCTCAAATGGAGGAACTTGCGTTGTAAGCAAATTAAATACCAAATAATTGAATTTTTGAGTATATTATGCCCTTGGCAGGCCACTTCTGCCAACACCTACAATTGCTCCTGTGTCTATGGCTATGTGGGACCTCTTTGTGAGGTATCCAGCCACTGTTTGACCAAAGACTACTGCAATGGCAGAGGGCGCTGCATCGCGACAGCCGAACCTGCTGATTGTGAATGTGACCGAGGTTTTTTTGGACCGAGATGCCAATTTGAGGAGGAGAGTAAGAGAATTTTTCTAAATTTGTGATATATACTGATATACAAATAGATAAACTGAAAGCTTTTTTTTTTCTACAGCCTGTGGCTTTCATAGCACAAATGAGACTGGCTCAATAATATTCGAAAAATCTACAACAGGCACAGTTTTGAGGCGAAGAAGCTGTTTGTGGCACATCCAGCTGTTTGACTCGAGAAAGGTAACACAAAAAAGTTTGCAATTGACCTTATAGTACATTATATTGCTACAGATATTGCAAATAAACTTTGAGAACTTCACTATTCCAAAACTGTATGAAGTTACCTCAAAAGGGTGTGAATCCAGTTTTGGTAACTTGACCATATTTGATGGAGCAGACACAGACGCTCCTGCCATCGCTCACTTTTGCCATGGAGACAACACCTTGTCGCTTTCGCACCCACTCTACACATCTAGAAATATGGCTGTGATTAGGCTGGACACTCGTCTTCAGAGTCGTAGCACTTATGTGAGCTTAAGTTGGAAGGCTGTACAAACAAGTGAACAAGTTATCAATTAACTGTGAAAGAGTCTATTATCAAGTTGCAGGATGCGGAGGAAGACTGACTGGCAACGAAGGCTATCTTAGCTACTACGATGTACATGACGAAGACAACTGTATGTGGTAAGTTATTTGCGCTTTCGAATGTGAGGTGTAGGCTAGGTGACCAACTTGCCCATCTAAACAACCATACTTGCTAAATATAATGGAATTCACGCAAAATTTTAACGCGACACACTTCTCTTCCATCTAACTTTATCGAAAGCGAATACGACAACAAAAACAGAGAAGAGAGCCAGAATTTCTAATCCAAAGCTGAAAATCAGAACAAAAGAGAAGATACCCAAGGCCAGATGTAGAAAATAACGGCAAAAACAGAGAAGAAAGCCAGAATTTTTAGCCTAAAGCCGAAAATCAGAACAAAAGAGAAGATACCCAAGGCCAGATGTAGAAAATAACGGCAAAAACAGAGAAGAAAGTCAGAATTTCTAAATAATCATCTCTTTTGTGATGCTCTTTGAAATTTGTGAACATGAATAC
This sequence comes from Subanguina moxae, assembly GCA_000981365.1. Classification (NCBI taxonomy): domain Eukaryota; kingdom Metazoa; phylum Nematoda; class Chromadorea; order Rhabditida; family Anguinidae; genus Subanguina; species Subanguina moxae. The sequence continues at coordinate 15,831 of BBSZ01010377.1, forward strand.
ATGCAAATTTTTATGGCGTAACAAATTGCCGCGCAAATTATGGTGTACAACCTGTTAGGGATTATACTTATAATATCATCACGGACTGTGCTTAGTGAAGTAGTTACAGTGAAGTAGTTACAGTCGAACCTCGTTAAACTGGCACCCCTAATTCAAAAAAAAGTGTTTTTGGCATTGTGTTTTTGACCTATGTTTTGCTGGTGTCTTCTGGGCATGTTATATACCAAAACGTAGCCTAGAATCTAAGCTAAATTTTGGTATATAACATGTCCAAAAGACACCAGCAGAACATAGGTCAAAAACACAATGCCACAAACACATTTTTTTGAATTAGGGGTGCCAGTTTAACGAGGTTCGACTGTAAAACTTTTCATGAATCTAATTTGCGAAATTTTCAAAGGTTCATCAGTGTCGCTCCACAATTCCATATTCAGTTGACAATCGAGTCGCTCAAAATGGCATCCCAGGAATTCTTCAACTGCTCAGTAAATTCACTGGAGGTTTAGTAAACAAATCTTTTATTCATTTTAAAATAGTACTTGCATTTTAGATCTTCGACAATCAGGTGGCTGCTAATCGGACCAGAATTTCTCAATTATGTGAAACGCAAGTTGGGCCAGTAGTTATAAAGACATCAGGCAATTTCGCAGTAGTCTATTTCCGTCTGGATGCAAGTCTGTACAGCGATTCTCTCATATCTGGCGAACGAAAGAAATCATGTAAGCAGAGCTGTCTTGTTCTAAAAAAAAAATTATTCGGTTTTAGGTCCTAACTGCAATATTGGCTTTTCTCTCAGCTACAAAAGCATTGAATGTAACCATTTACTTTACTTAGTCCTAGACTTCGAACATAAGATTGCAGTGCCAACCGGATGTGGTGGAGAAATTCGACCTGATGAAAATGGTGTCTTTGAAGGTTTCATTGAGTCGCCCAACTATGGACAAGCCTACTTTGCAAATTTGGACTGTCTATGGGTGTTGGATGCGTCTTCTTTGTTGAACAGTACAGTCTCGGAGGAATCAATCGCAGCTACACAGCAAGAAAACGCACCTAAAGTTGGCATTGAATTTCTTGACTTTGACGTCTCCACTACAATCACCCAATACAGCAATTCTTTGATGTGGCGTTCCTTGACTCTCACCACATGTAGAGGAGACTATGTGCAGGTGGGCATTTATTTTATTGGTTAGAGTGGTCAAAAGTATTTTAATTTACAACTTCTTTTTTTTTATTCAGATTCCTGAGCTGAATTACATCTTTTGTAATCATCAGAAGCCCCCTTCCTCAATGATTGTTGCTCCGACTTTGTCGATTCGCTTCCATACTGACTCTACAATAAGTGGCAAAGGATTTATGCTCAAATACCGATCAGGTTTGTTTATTAGGGACAAAACTTGATTGATGGTGTGGTTTTCAGTTTGCTACAATGAATTTACTGCTGAAAACGGTACGATAAGCAGTTCCAACTATCCGCACGCCAGCACTCGTCCTTTCAAATGCACTTATGTGATAACAGCTCAACCGCATCAAGCTATTCGAGTAAGTTTTTGACTGAGAAGGAAGAAAATTGCTGAATTTTGTGTTTAGATTGTGTTCAATCACATTGGTCTCCATACTGATGTGGCAACCTGCTTCTATCGGAAGGACAAACACAAAGATATGCAGGACTATATCGAGGTTT
>BBSZ01010390.1:0-54672 GCA_000981365.1 Subanguina moxae
AGTCCCATTCTGGAGCCTCATAGACTCATTTCACATATGGTTTGGGCAGAGTAAGCTACCTAGACAACGCTATACATGTACTTGTCTATAATTTAGATACTACCCAGTGACCATTATAGTCAACAATCCCCTGGATATTCGATTAAAAGTCCAACTTGACCGCTTCAATGCCATGTTAGATGAATTTGAGTCCTTAAAGCAGTGCAAAGGCAAAAAGTTCACGCAACTCTGGCTTAGAGACTACATCCAATACTACCAGATGGTCAAGGAATATGGATTCGATTACTTTGATGAAACTGCAGCTAGCAATTTAAGTAGCAAAACTGGTCTGTTCTGCCTTCGATTTCTTAATTTTTACTATATTCATTTCGATTTTATAGAGACTGGTCTGGATTACTATAAATTAAAGGAGTTCTTGTCCTCTCCCTTTTACAAACACTATGCTGTTTTTTTGAAGATTACACCTAATAGGTTGGCTATTGTTGCTATCACCAATGCATTTATTTTATCTATGTTTTACAGCTCGTTCAATGCGGTGCCTATTTCTAAGTTTTGGTTTCTAGTCACTTTTCACAACACAAGCAGGTAAAAATTACTACCACTATATATATCACATAACCGTTTGCAATGTTTAGCTGGGATGATCGCATAAGTAATTCCTAAGCTTACGTAAAAAGTGTAAAATATAGACAAATATTCAATGTTTAAGAGAGCCTATTTTTCATAGTATCGCTAAAGTATCTTATATCTCATATTCCCAAAAAGGTATTTTGACCACTTTTTCTAGCTTCCCCAGTCGTTATTCGGTTAAAAAACATGTTTTTAACACGGAAATCCCTGACGGTAAGACCTGCAGGTTCTGGTGCAGAATTTAACGGAGAATCCGAATATGCAAACCGTTTTTCAAAAAGGGCCACGTTTGTAAACCGAATATTCGTTTCAAATGTTCGACCATTTGCCAAAAAGGGTACTATATTCAAACCATCCAAAATCGCTCATTTTTATATTCCAGTTACACTTGTGATATATCAACGTGACCGCCGTGAACTGCTCTTCAAAAATGAGCCCATGTGCGCTGCAAGTCGTTTCCAAAAAATGGGATTCCCAGGGTCCTAATCACCAAACCACCATTTTTCAGGCTGTCCATTTTTGAAATCAAGCTGCTTGAAAACGTGCATATTTCCGTTTCCCTAGGTTTTATTGCTCAAGACTTGTAGAAAAAATTCTGAGCTACAAGATAAATGGGTTTTTAGCTTGAAAACGTCAAAAAAACCATCCAAAAAAAAAAAACACAGTACGAGTTTAAAAAAATAATTCCCGTAAAATATCAACCTGAAGCTACTGGAGGCCAAGGCAAAAAGTCAAATTTTGGTCAAAATTTTTATTTGAAAAATTCCGTCACTTAAAAACATGCTTTCTAAGAGAGTAACGACTGAGGAAGCTCGAAAAAGTGGTCAAAATAACTTTTTGGGAACATGCGATATAAGATACTCCTCCCCATAGTATATACTTGTAATACACAGATTTGATGGTAGAATGGAGAAGTGTGGCACAGAAATATGAGGACTTAAATGTCACTGTTTGGGAAGTAAATGGAATGTTTGTTGACCAGATGCTTAGTTTAAAATCGCTTACATTGCAGGTAAATAGACCTTTTTTAAACGAAAATTATTTTGCATATTTTATAAGGTTAACAAAACTACAACTATATATTAAATTAGTTAAAAGTGATTAAATATTTGCTAGACATCTGCTAACTGTGAGTTAACTATTTGCGGTATGTGATAAAGTAACGCCGCGCCGAAACATCGCCGGCCATAACATCGCCAAATGTCATTAATGTAGCGCAAATAAAATAGGTTCGAAAGAGTGCGTGTGCATATTATTGCATATCTTTTACCTGTATTAATTAGTGTTTTCTAAAAAAGAGTTGTCAGAGAACCGCGAAACCTATATGAAGCAAGGTGTACGCTGGTTTATGGCTAACCTACGCTGGCCTACCCTAAGCTTAAAGCTTAGTTGTATACCCAAAAATGTATGTGTATGTGTACAAAAAATACCTGAGACATTTTGCGTATAAACTCCAACCATGCACCAGCTGCTCCACCACCAAAATTAATTGCTAAAGATCTAAAATTTCTCAATGCGTGTACCTCTCTCTGACTACCTTGTTCATCCCTTCCGAAAACATTGAAATTACCCGTACAAAGCGATAGTACAAACAACTTCTGTAAGCGTCTTCAAGAAGCCACGAACGGAAAATCTCTATTAGAAGGCCCGGGCCTTCTAATAGAGAATATACGGTATACACGTTTAAACTGAAAGTTTCGTTATATCGAGGGTGCTCTTACCTTAAACATTTGAAAAAACCTTCGTTATATCAAGGGTTTCGTTATATCGAGGGTTCGTTATATCGAGGGTCTAGCTCCTTATGTTTCAGTCAAAACCAACCAAACTGTGCCCAGAGGTTCGTTGTATCGAGGGTTTCGTTATATCGAGGGTTCTTTATATCGAGGTTTGACTGTATTGTTTTACGGCCATCTTATTTCAAAAAAGTTCAATTAGTTCTCATCAAATTCAAAAGGTCGGTGCTCTGAAGCTTACCGAAAATAGCGACTTTTTGTATTTTTTATAATCATAAAAATGCATTATTTTGGACTAATCTGGATGATGTTTCACCCACACACGTAAAATATCTTCCTTGCTTTTCATGCGATCACTGTGTAAATCCAAAATAACGATAATATTCAGTCAAATTTTTTCTATATTTAAGTTAATTAATACTAGATTTACTAGATTTAAGTTCATATATATATTCTCTAGAAACCTGTCTTACAAGTAAATATTTTTAGACCACTGTCCTTACGCTTGCATGTATGACCATCGTCTGCGCTATATTTATTCAAAATCCTGTCTCTGTAGTTACCGCGGGTTAAATATTAATGTTTTAAGGTTTTTTATGTCTTTATCTTTCCAGTTTTCGCCATATTATCCATCAGCATTGGAGTTATAGGATATTTGTCGTGGTGGCATCTCAATCTAGGTTAGCTGTCATTATTTTTGAAATCTTTAAATTTCAATCTTTTACAGACCCTGTCACTCTGTGTGCGGTGCTGATGAGTATAGGGTATGTGTTAAGTGTATGTACAAAGGTGCACTCTATTATCTATCATAAATAATTAGGCTTTTAGCATGTCTGTGGATTTTACAGCTCACGTCTCTTACCACTTTCAAGCAAGCTACTTTGCTATGTTCATATAAATGAATTGGTTAAGCTTTAGTTAACAAGCAAGCGGGAGATTCGAATGGGTGAAATAGTTGAGGTTCCTTTGTTAACCTCCAGAGACAAGGTTTTTTGTTGACTAATGATCAGTTTAAATGCAACAATAATTTTCCAGCTCTTTAACGCTATTCAAGCAATTTTCTGGCCAATGAGGTATACCATAGTAATTTTTTAAATTTTTTTCACAAAGAAAAATAACAGTGAGACCAAATAATTTAGCTTTACCATTGTTTCCGATCTATTGTTGCCTTGGTTTCCAAGTTTTTTTTTCTCAAAATACTTTTTAAGCAGTTAGCGTATTTACTCTATTAAGCGGTCACTTTTTAATGAGTATCTTCATAATTAATATAAAAAAATGCTAAATAGATAATATCTTTATACTTTTTAATATTCTTCGCTAAAGCTGCTCTTAAAGCTGAATCTTAAGTAATTCTTTGAACAACTTTGATGTCAATATTAGGGTTGGCAAATCTTCGAAATTTTTGAAGGTTCGATTCGAAAACTCTAATAATAAGAAAGATTTTCTACCCCTCACAAATGTTCGTAGATTGTCAAGTTACTTTCTCCGCTCCGACGTAAAGGATTCTAAAATCAAAAGAAAAGTGTCGCGATTGCCTCCATGTTGGCTTTCTTCGGCGCGGTTCGATGACATTCATCTTTTTCCATTGCTTTTTTATTTTATCAAAAATAGAGAAAAGAAAAATTTTAGAACACCGTTTTTGTGTGCGTATGCGGCGCCAAAATTTTCTCTCTTTATTTTTTGTCGGTTGAAGTGCTAGTTCTGTTTATCGGTTTTGTTCTTTTCCTGTGTTTATTTATTTCTATGCTTATTTATTTTTAGGTTTGATTGATTCCACTAAGAAACCTCTGGGCATTGTGAAGGAGGAACTCAGCAGAGAGTCCAAGAAAGCCGATCAAGCTAAGGGTGAAGCAGATGAAGCCAAACAATTTCATAGGTTACCATGCCCCTTTAAGCACTTTTGGAAAAATCGATTTTTTTTTGGGGGGGGGGGAGGAGAGTTATGACCGAGTAGCGCCAAAATGTATATGAAAATGACCCTTAAGAACCCAAAGAATTGTAAAACGAACGTCATGGGAGACCAGGGCAAAAATAGAAAGGATTGAGGGATAGGACCCTCTCACAAGTGTTTTTTATGTTTGATAAAGCGCCTAATTTTTTTGTAATCCACTATATTTTAGCCAAGCAGGTTTAAGCACCGTAATTTGTGTTCTTCCGCTTATCTTCCTACAAAACTACATCCCTCTGGTGTTTGTCAAAACAGTTACACTAGTTGCCATTTGGTAAATAAGCATTTCAGCAAATTCATAGCAAATATTTTTTTTAAAGGGGCTTATTCCATGGCCTGGTGCTGTTGCCTTGTTTTCTTGCTGCTCTTCCACCCAAATTACTCGAATTGAACTGTTACAAAGATGTGTTTAGAAGCAAGATTAAGAGCTCCCCAGTTTTGCTAACTGAATTAGATGCAGTTGGAAACAGCAGTATACCGCAGGATATCAGACCCCAACCTAGCAATAAGCCAAGAAAATCAAATGTAAAACAAACAAATAGTTAAACGAGCTTCTCTTTTTTCTAATCATTTCGGCTGGCTCGGGTTGAGTATTTAAATTTATACTTTATTTACTTCATACTTTTTGTGCAAACTACGTATTTTCTCTTGTACTACACTCATTGCATCTATCGGGTTAACCAATAGCAGAGAAAACTGCATTAGACACAGGGTGATACGGTGCTTTTAAACTACATTGTCGTGGTATATAATATATTGGTTGAGCAATAAGTTTTTGCCGTTTTTTTCTTTGTTGAATATTTAGCAATTTTTGATGAAAAATAGCAACAATTTAATCAATTATATGTTCTCGATTATTGCGACGAGCAATCATACAAAACCGCAAAAACTTATTGCTCAACCCAATAAATCTTTGATAAAAATGTGAAATATGAGTTAGCTATTGATCAACTGTGTGCGGAATATAAGTTAACTATGAACTAACTGTGGGTTGATTGTTGCTTACCGTATTCTCTCTAATAGAACTCCATGGCGTTCTATTAGAGATGGCGTTCTATTTTTCGACGCATTGGATGTGAAACACCGGAAAAAATTCAAGCAACATTTTCATCAGAAAGTCATTACTTTTTGCACTAATATCAGGCAAATTCTTTGTTTACAACCACCAATCGACATCCTTCGACCAATCCTTCGCTGGTCTAAGACACAATAAGGTTTGGCATAATAAAGCATGTCTCTTATATGACCCAACCTTGAAGTCTTTCCCGTAATCATTTTCGCGTACGAACAGTTTGCACGCTTGTTTCTTAAGGATTCTTCTTGACACTTTCTTCTTTTGTGACCTTTGCTTGCGCACCCAAGTGGCTAATTCATCGTCCAGCTCTCTAAGATAAGATGTCGTCCAGCTCTCCAAAGATAAGATGTCGTCCAGCTCCAGGAAGTCGTTTTAATCCTTTCCTAAATGAGCCAATAAGTACAAGAACAATAAAATCTTAATAGTTTACTGAGACGTGCGTAGTTGAGTTTCTCGGCTGACCCATTCACGAACAGTTGTGCGGCCAACTTCGATCTTCTTGTAGGCTGAATTCTTGGAGTACTTGCAGTTACGACGGCTTCTAGCTTCTTTTCAATTGGATGGGTCTTGCGCTTGCGAGAAGATGACCTTCAATCCTGGCTTGACTCTACACTTTCCACATTTGATTCGCTGCCGACTTTATAGTTCTCTTGATCGCTCATCTTTAATTGCCTAAAAGAAGAATAGTTCAGGTTTAACTGTACACTATATCAAGCGGCCGCAAGAAAATGGATAACGAAGCACAACTTACAGTGGAACGATGTAGGTAAAACACCTAGAGGTGGCGCTGTATTAGAGAGTGGCGTTCTATTAGAGAGAATACGGTAAATCAATTCATGTCAAAATCAGCCCTGCGTGCAAAGATCCCTTCGAGACCATACGGACGGTGTCCGTATATTGCAGAGTTGTTGTATCGATGGTTCACTGCATATTTAATATATATTTTGAATGTAAAGTACACTATTTTCTGTGAATAAGACAGGTAAATAAGACTTCCTACTATATAAAAATCCAATTTTTCATTGTGCTAATTTTTTTATTGTTCGAGTTGATAAAAATTTGAGTTGTCTATAATTCGAGTTTGAAAAAGACGAGATTTGGTACAGCTAAACAAAAGTTATTTGACCTTGCCATGTAATATATATTGCTTGAAATATTGTTTTGCTTATAACTGGATCAGGATTATAACTGGATCTGGATTCTCTTTTTTCGGCATTTTGTAATTACTGTAGCAAAGGTGTGTACTATATATGAACTTTATGTGTATGTGATAAAATTGTTTATAAACAAAGAAATGGAAAATATTATACCACAAGATAACAAAGGCGGGAATAATAAAAAAGACGTTAAATTCACTGAATGTGTTCTATTTAACTCAAGAACTGCAGTTTTACATTGTGAGACTACATAAGCATAAAGTTAATATTCATCCTTAGATTATAAAGAAATCAACAAAATGAACTAGCAAAAAATTTAAACTCACGCAACAGTGAGTTGCTGCTGCAACAATAAATATGAAGGACATGCAAAAGAACATTAATAAGTTAAAGAAAATGGAATACAAGATCACCAGCCCAAATACTCCCTTATTGTTCCTGGAAGACCACAGAAAAGAAGTGTTACTCGTTTTTTCCTTGGTAAAAGATGATTCATATTCTACTCCTAAACATTTTAAAATTAAAAAATATTGACGCTACTCGGTTATACATCCCCCCCCCAATCAAGTTTTCCAATAATGCTTAAAAATAATTTTTAAGTAACAAATAAAGAGGCAAAAAATAGCAACTTAGAGCGGAATAAGGGCTGTATTGTGAGGCGAAGGGAATAATAGGAGGCCATCAATTTGAAAGGCCATTCATGCGTATCCCTTACTGAACCAAAGCAAAAAGCACCTCTAGATGCAATTATTTCTCAAAAGTATTGCTTGCATTTATCTCGCAAGTAAGTCAGTGAGCGCATCTCTAACTCTCGCTGGCGGCTCGGCGGCTTCGAGTTGAGATGCGCAGACAAACATACCTGAGACATAATTCACTCGACAATTGCTCTGGATGCATGAAAATAACATGCATACCAAAGCTTATTTATGCGGTAGGTCCCTGTAAGAAAAACTAAGTTCAAATCTTCTTTTTTCCTACAGAGTGGCCCCTTCATTGTCTCTACTCCTCCCAATACAGCCCTCAACCCCCTTAAAATAGTCTTTTTGTTTGTTTTTGGGCATAAAATAAGTAATGTATGTGGGTTTCATAATGATAGCACACATCAATTTTTTGAAGAAATTTCCAGTTTTTTCCTTTCCACTATATTTCTTTTGTGATGGAAAATTAAGATACGTAAAATAATTACGATCTGATGCAAAAAAATTTGTTTAGTCTCAAACAGAAAGTTTTTCTTAGCCGATATACCGAAAATATGCCGTTTCATACCATTTCTTTTGTTGACTCAATAACAGCGGAAAAAGGCAACATACGATGCAAATAATATTTTGTACGACATCCAGAGATTTGAGTAGTCGAGAAAATATTGTTCTTTACGCTATCAACCAGCTTCTTCAGCACTTCTGGATCAATTTCTGACCATGCTTTTATAACTGCCTTATCAAACTCCTCCACTGAATCGAATGGACGGCAAACAGCGCAAATATCACGCACAAGGATCCTTAAGAGATTTTAAATTGGATTCAGGTCAAGAGAACGTGATAGCCACTGCATAAATTCCATTCCCCGCTTCGAAATCCACTCCCTTGTACTCCTGCCAGTATGGATCGAGGCGTTGTTTAACTGGAACACGAACTTTACACTTGAAAAGAGGCAAATCTAAGGCATGAGATTGGCTGCGACGATCTCCTGGCAACCTTTGCTGTTGGCCTTCGGCTTCATAAAGGCGATAACAGTTGCTCAAAGTGCACGGAAGCCTCTCTAGATCGTCACAAAATCACTAACGAAATTACGCTTTGAAAAACACTTTTGATCTTTGCTGAAACCGTCCGTAGCATAATTTATTTAGGCGATAATATAATTTACGCAATCTCCGCAAGATCTTGTATAAAATATTATTTGCATCATATGTTGCCTGTTTCCGCTGTTATTCGGTCAATAAAAGTGATTTTACAAAAATGTGCTATCATTATGAAACGGCATATTTTCGGTATATTGGGTAAAAAAAACTTTAAGCAAATTTTTTTGCATCAGATCGGAATTATTTTACGTATTTTAATTTTCCATCACAAAAGAAATATGGTGGAAAAGAAAAAACTAGAAATTTCTTCAAAAAATTGAGGTGTGCTATCATTATGAAACCCATTATATACATAAAAATGGTTATTAGACACTTTTGGGAAAATCGATTTTGGGGAGAGGTATAACCGAATAGCAATTATTGGGAGCTGGGAAGTATAATCAATAAAAACCCAACTCGCCCCGTCTAACAGTTGGAGGCGAGTTGGACCCGGGGGGAGTTGTGTTTTGTCCGTAAAACCGTGTAGGTCTCAGGATTGGAGGGATATAACAAAGTAGCAATTATTGGGTGGGGTGGTGGTTATAACCGTGTAGCGCCAAAAAATGTAGTATATAGTGATAATAAGATAAAAAGTGCTAAAAAAGTTTTTAGAAGTTTTAAACACATCAATTTTTTGAAGTATTTACAGGAACTTCATTATTTATCTTAAATATATTTAAAAAATTAACCTTTTTTTTATTTTTTGCAGCCTTTATTAGCCATCTCTCTCATTTGTTGAGCCAAATGTGCTTGTTGAAACTGCCTTAATAGTTGTGGATTGTTCATAAAATTTCCAGCGCCCATTTGACTCAGCTGGGCACTCAAAGAAGCTGCTAGCAAAGGATTTAAACCGTTAAGTCCATTAGTACTGGAAGATGATGAATTGGAGTTGTTAGTTGTTGCCGCAGCAGAAGCCGAGGACGAGGAAGAGTTGTTTTGTTGGGAGGATTGTTGTACAGCTTGTAACAAGGCTGCCATGCCTGCATTGCTGGTGTTGTTGCTGGTGTTTGCCTGAGTAGTTTGAGGGGCCGCTCTTTGGGACATAACCTGGTTCATTGAATTCCAAAACTGCTAAATCAATAATGTTATCATCTCTTTGAAGTTAGCTGAAAACAACCTGCATGAGCATTGGATTAGAGTTCTGAGACATCATTGCCGCAGCTAACATCTGCGGGTTCACATTGCTCATGTTAATCTGGCCAGACAGCTGGTCTAAACATATTCAACATAAACTTTACATTTTTTCTTTTAGCACTTTTGATAATGTGAGCAATAGCGTAGAAAAAACTAATGCTGCTGCATTTTATATTGATTTAGAAATAGTGTTTAAACGCCTCCTAAGTAATTTTTATATGCTTAAAACGATAAAAAAGTTGTTTTCCGACGTTTTACTTTACTCTTGACCATAAATGCATTTCAAGACTTTTCTTTGCGCAGCTCCAGTAATTAAAACATGGTGCTGTATACCTTAGATATGCTTTGTTGTTGTTAAGGCCAGAAATAAAAAAGACCAAAAAAGTGATGAAAAAACAACAGGGGGGACCAAGGCTTTTTTTTTCGGCGGTCCACCGAACACATATACCGAACACATACATTATAAGAAAAAAAAAATAAAAAAAAAGAGCTTGGGGGACCAAGGCAAAATTTATAAAATTTAAAAATGCAAAAATTTGCGAAACGTCTATGCACCTTAATTTTTTGCCTGAATGTCCATAAATATGATGCCCCCCCCAAGTGCATAAGTACCAAATTTTGCCTTTTTACTTCCTTGTCACAACTTTTATTGCACCCTGCATTAAAAAATTTCTGTGCAAATATCTTCGTACTTATTGCTCTCATCGCAGCCATTTGCTGGAGCATAGGATTATTAGAAAGTGCTGCTAATGTGGCTGCATTAGAATTAGTTGCTGTCACTGAATTAGAAGAGTTTGTGTTGGCTGGTCGCTTAGAAGGTCTGGATGTAGTCTGTGAGCGAGAGGTGAGGTGGCTGCTTGTGGCTGCATTTCCGGTAGATATCCTGTTGCCAAAAGCATTCTGTTGCTGCTGCTGGTGAGCTGTGCCCCCTGAAGTGTGTTGGCTATGGTGAGAAGATGAGTGTTGAGAGTTGATTTGCTGTTGTTGCTGTTTAGATGGTGTGATTGACAAGTTCATAGCATTAGCTGAAGCAGCTACAAGACTATTATTGTTGTTGTTTGCGGTGACAACTGGAGCTGGAGGTGGAACAGTAGGTATAGGGTCAGAAAATTTGCCTGCCGTTACTTGCTTCTCAAACTCCTAAAAGCAACTCAATTTCTTTTCTGTAGAGATACATATAATAATCAACCTTTTCTTGCTCTTGCACCTTCTGGAATGCCCGCTTAAGTAGTGCAGTTTGGTCTTGTCGCACCTTGCGCTTTTGTGCTTGACGCACACAGTGTTCACAATAAAGGTGGTAATCTCCTTTTTCACCACAAATAGCTTTCCATGATGGGGTATAATCTGTGCCACACTCTTCACAGATGTATGGCGAAAAGTCAACTTTTCTAAAAATTAGTAATGTTTGATGTGGTCCAGGTTAGTTTAGCCTAATTATAACTTCAGTGTAAGTGAACTACAGATAAACTATGGGCTAACTAGTGGTCCACTATGAATTATATATAGATTTATTTATTTTTTAACTGTAAACAAATTAAAAACTACTTTTTAACTTTTGTTAGAAACCCACGGAGTTGTATTTCTTAACGTCAATTTTTTCAAACTTGATGTAGCTGCAGCTATAACTTTTTTGAAGTTTTAGTGGGCTACACCCGACTCGCTCACATCCAATTAGTACCCTCCTATGAATAAGCACATAAAACTACATTATTTTCAACATCATTCTGAGTTTTACAAGAGAATTTGGCTGCTTTGCGACCAAAGACACAGACGCTTTTTCTTACAAAGTAGTTTGGCACTTTTAGGAGTGAATGTGAGTTTAAGCGGGGGAGACGAGTTAGGACGGGTATAACCGAGTAGCGCCAAAAGCTTAATATAGTTTCAAAAGCTTTATCAGTCTTTTTTACAATCTTGAAAAAGTTTACGTAATTTTATACGCAGCATTTTCATGAGAACTATATTGAAAACTTTCTATTACAGTCAACCCTTGTTAATCCAACATCCTCCATAATTCGGCACTCGGAGCCTGCTCCCTTGGGGTTCCGGATTATCAAGGGTTGGGTATAATTATATCTACTTGATAAGCCATCCTAATATTGAAGAGATTCAAGCACTTACTTAAAAACAGCTTTGTCTTTGAGCACCCTCTGCACAGTCAGATCTAATCCCAAAAGAGCGCAAAAGTCAGGTTGGTTGCCATTGGGAATAAAACTCAAATCTTGAACAGGTGCTTTTGGAGTAGTCAATTGCAATATTTGCTGTTCTAAAGCTCTTCTCATTGCCAGACGAGCTGCAGCTATTCTTTGTTGGTTGTTGTATGCGATCTCTTTTGCTTTGGCGGCCACTTCTACAGCACTTTGACCCGATGGTGTAGTTAACTGTGTCGTGTTTGTGTTTTCTCTGGCTGCATTTTGCTGTTGTCGGGCTACATTCTGTTGTTGCATTAAGGCACTAATGTTGCTGGCTGGGCTTTGGCTTTGCAACTAAAGTTTGATACAATTTAAATACGCTAAAAACGGTAAAAGAATTTTTTCCTACCTGCAGTGTTTGCAGCAGTTGCTAAACACAGACATGAATACTATTATTATAAATTCAATCATTAATAGGTCGAAAGTAAAGCAAAGCTTATTTTAAATTGCTTCAATGTTTTGAATTGTCGTATAAATTTTCGAAGGATGTTTAGAGTGAGTAGTAAGCAGTTAGAAACAAGAATCTCAGGTGTACAGGATGGTTCAGAAAGATACCCTTTTTACTCAAAAAGTTCAAGAAAAAATAAATTTAAAAAAAGTCACCTAAAAACAAATATGCTTCCAAGACTATCAGATAAAAAAAAAATTGTCCGTTTCTTATTACAGATACTGTGAATTTTTTTCCATTTTTATGATAAAAAATCAGAAAAAACATTTGCGTATTTTAATTATTTGGATATTTTATTATAACTTCTGATTCAGATTGATTCATTTTTATTTTACTGATTCATTATCCTTTTGATTCTTTGAAAATTTTTTGATCAATACGAAAAAGTGTATTCGTAGAAATAAGATGAGTGTTAAATTTAGGCACTTTCTATTGTTTTTGACAAGTATGGTGTTTTAAACAGCTAAAATTTCTAAAAACTTTATCGAATTAACGATACAGTCGAGTTTCGATTTAGTGTATATTTTTTCGGGTCCCAACAAAGGATAAAGTTCTCAATTTAATGCATATTAGAGCGTTAATTTTTTGCTTCTGTTTCAAAAGGTTGTCCAAAACAAACCAAAAAAAAAAATTTTTGGGAAAGGTGTAATGACAGTATTGTAGCCCTTGAAAAGCTCTACAAAACTGTATATTACGTTTTTCAAAAACTTTTAAGATTTACGTACAAAAATAATGAAATAGAAAAATACATGTGCTGACGCCAATCAATTGTCCGCAACTGTATATCCCTTTTAAGAATTACCCGCGAACGCAAACCCGCTTAACTTGATTGGCGATTTTTGCCAATTTTCCATGTTTTTTAGTATTCTCTTCCAAAATAAGTGTCTTTTTATGATTCTCGGCTTAGGCTTAAAATTTGGCGCTACTCGGTTATTCCCCCCCTCCAAATCAAGTTTTCTAAAAATGTTTAAAGCCGTTTTTAAGTGTATTTTATGCCAAACAGACAAAAACTATAACCGAGTAGCGTAGGAAATCCAATCTTTTTAATGCACATTGCTATATAGACATTTTTGACGTTTTCTTTTTTTGATATATACTTGCTATATGCATTCAACATTTTTGTAACATAAGGCAACAAAATATTGAAAATATAACCAGTTCCATTTCGATTTTTTCTCGATTTCTAAGGATTAAGAAAAGATTGTAAAAGAAGTAAAATTTTTAAAATCTTTTTGATGTCTAAAACATATGTTCCATACCAATGTGTAGTAAAACGACTAAATTTTCATTTAAGCCGCCATTCATTAAAAAAAATATTATATTTTTGAAAGGAATCACCAATAATTGTGGAAAATTTGGCAAAAATTACCGTAATAACCTGAGTAGAGAGTTTTAACATGCAACTTTCACTGATATACCTGTAGTTGAGCAGGGTTGTTGCCTAATTTAGCCAAAAGTGTTTGAAATATCTGTTGGTGCTGAGGATTTGAGCTGTTGGCTAGACTTGCTAGTGTTGCTGCTACATTATTGTTTGCCAAATTCTTGGTAGAAGTCTTGTTTGTATCTAAAAAGTTGTTAATTGTTTAACCTATATTTGTCTGTGATTACAAAAAAAGCTACCTCGAGTAGTTTTAGAAGTGCCGTTTATTTTAGAGGTGTTATTCGGAGAACTAACGCCAGCAACTGGAGGCTTGTAAGCAAAATTATTGCTGCCGGTGTTCTGGTTGATGCTGCCTGGCACTTTTTTTGTGATATCTTGGTGCTTAAATAAACGATATAAAACAATTTATATAACAAAGTTAAATTTTCAACTATCAGCTCGCTTTTAAAGTTTAAATGTAAATAGTAGGGTAGTTGATTTCTGGTTAATGAATGGTTTCACTTAACCGGTTACTATTCGATGTTTTTCGAATGATCTTGATAAGCTTTTGGTGCCATTCGATGCGGAAGATATTTTCAATACCTCATTATGGACATCATCAAAGTCAAATGAAGGGGCATTGGAAACGTAGTGTTAACCAGACCCTTTTCTGTCGTCATTTTTGGCTCTTTTTTTTTATATAACCCCACCCTTTCCCGTTTGTTGAAAGTGTGTTTTAACCTCTTTATACCAATTCTTATGCGCTAAAAACGATATAAATGTTGTTTTCCCTACTTTTCGTCATAAGAAGTTGGTTGTTGGGAAGTCGAAAATATTGATCTTTTGCCTTAGTCCCCCCAAGGTAAACAACCTTATATATGGTAGTTTCTGACCCCAGGTACTACACTTATACAACTAAGCCTTAGGCTTAGGGTAGGCCAGCGCAGGTAGCCGAGACTCAGCATATACCTTTTTATAGCACTAATCCCAAAAAACAGAGCTTAGATGCATCATTCTTAAGTATTATGAAAGTCTTTACATAAATGCTAACATTTTTCAGTTGAGTTTGTTGTTGGTTTTGTCGGATTTTCTTTAACATAGAAAGTTTGGCCTCTTCTAGCCTAAGTTCTGCCTCCAGTTCTTTGATTTGCTCTTCTCTATGCATTTTCACTTCTTCAGACAAGATGTGGCTTTTTGACTACAAAATTTTTTTTGAATTATATATTAGAAAGTTAAAATCCTACCAGATCGTATTTTTTGCGCAAATCTAGTACTTGTTTATCATCCAGCGAAGATATTTCACTCTCATCTGTCATCAACACCACATCTCCACGAGAGTCCAAACGGATGCCAAATTTGCAGTCGTATTGGTCAAGATCGTTAACCTCACTCAATTGTCTCTTCTTTTTCTTTGTTAGAGGACCATCAGCGTTCAGGTTAGTTGCAACTTTGTCTAAATGCCCATCCACACCTTCTCCTGTTTCTACCTTAAAAGTCTGATTTAAAGCCGATTTAAACACGTATGTGAAGGTATAATCCATTTGAAATCCAGTAAAGTTTAAAACTCTGACGCTATTCGTTTATACGCCCCCCCCCCCAAATCAAGTTTTCTAAAAGTGCTTAAAAACTATTTTTAAGTAATAAATTTGTTATAAAGAGGCCAAAATAATAACTTAGAGAGGAATAAGGGCTGTATTCGGTGAGGAAGGAAAGGCCACTTTTTTAAGACTATTTACCCGTTTTGCTTATTGGACAGTGCAAAAGTATTCTGAAAATGCATTTTATAATTACCAGTATTGCTCGAATTCATCTCACATCTCTAACTCTCAGGGCCCCTTGCGGGGGCGACGGGGGCTTGGAGTTTAGATGCGCGCACAAACATATCTGAGACATGATTAACTCGAGAATAGCTCTGGATGCATGAAAATAGCATACATACCAGAGCTAGATCCCTGTAAGGGAAATTATGTTCAAAATTTTCTCTTTTCTCCTGAATTGGCCCTTCTTAGAAAATGACCCTTTAATTGTCCATTCGCCTCCTTTATACAGCCCTTGAACCTTTTAAAATAGTTTTTTGTTTGTTTTTTGGCATAAAATATGCTTAAAAATGGTTTTTAATACCTTTAAAAAATTGGTTTGGGGCGGGAAGGTATAACGGGTAATACACTCATTTCTTTGCCTCGTTTAAAGCAAAATTTTGGCGGGCTGCTTATTATTTCAAAAGCCATTTTGTAGCATTTTTCTTCTAGTTTCTTCTTGTTTTTTTTTGATTTTTCCTATAAATTAACTTTTTGACCGAAAAATGCCTTCAAAGGAGGACACCCTGTGTACACGCCTATACAAGTTTTACTCAGACAACATTGAGCGGGAAAAACTGCACACTGTTCAGCATTTAGTGATCGAAGGAGTCCCCCAAAACAACTGTTTCTGACATTTTAAAGCGTTTTAACAATGATCTGCCGGCTACACGATAGTCGGGCTCGGCTCGATCAAATGCAGTAATCATACCACGTAATTTGACAGCTCTGAAGCGCCTTTTCAATGAAAAAGACAGCAAAAAGCCAAGCTGCTTAATGGTCGCATCGTAACCAAAAAACAATCCAAAACTCTCTGCAAAAGCTTTTAAAATTGAAGCCATAAAAATTGAAGCCCAAAAATTGAAGCCCTCAAAAAAGAGCGTATTCCTCAACGAAATGAACAGCAAATTTCGGACGCCAAAACTTTGTATGAACGAATTTGCAGAAAATTTTCAAATTTCTCTTGGATCATCGACGACGAATCTCTAGCATAAGCCCGCTCCATTGAAGGCTTTTTGTCAATTTTGAAAGGTAGCCGAAAACCGCCAGCTCACTAATTGTATCAAATTATGCTTAACGCAAATGCCACTGGAGGTTATACAGCAGTTGGCGGAGAGCACAAAGAAAAGGATTGATGACATTGATGACAGAAATGGAGTTAATTGAGAGCCAGTGAGACATAGGTTCTGTAGCATTTTTTCTGCTCTTAGCTCTTAAATGACATATTACATGTATTGGTGACTTAATAAAGAATTTTGAAAAATAAATGGGCTTACTACAGTCCACATTTTGCCTTATCACCCGTTAATCGAGTAGTGACAACTTATTTTTTTCATCAATTTCGATCCTTTGTAACTACACTTAGCCTCTTTTTTGTTAATTAAAACAATTAAACTCCAATATAGATAATACAGTTTACACTCGATTTCAGGACCCCCCAAACAGATTGATCCAGCGCTGGATTCACCTATAGGAATCAAGGGATGACTGTTTTTAAGGGCTAGAATGTTATAAAAAATGATCCGCAGATTCTAAATCCTGACATCTTTTTACTCGACAGTCATTGATATCATAGTTGGCAGAAGATAACAAAAATTAGGTTAAAAAGTAATTGGAACCAACTGTGGTATTACTTTTTTGGGTATTATTGAATCGAAGGGCGACTATATATATAAATATTCCTACCTGACTGTCCACCATATCTATATTTAGCTCTGTAGTTTTCAACTTCCTCTGGGCTTTGAGTGAAGATACACGAGAGCTACGTCTAAGAGATGTGGGGGAAAGTGCCTCGTCGCTGTCTGTTGGATGCTGTTCGGCTACTTTTCCGCCCTGTAATCCACTATTGTGCTGAAAGATAAGAGTGGTTATTTTAAATGTGCATGCGTCTGACTGCAAAAGCACTTTAAGTAATCGGACATTATTGATTTTTGAAGTGGTGCCACATAGAAAGTGAATCAAATCTAATAAAAAATTATTAGAACAGCAATAATGAACAACGTGAATATAGTCAAAAATCTTAAAGGCAAAAAAGTGATTTAAAAAATTTTTAACAAACAGTAGTCAACGACAATATATCCGACTGACTTTAATATGCAATAATAATTCCAACTCTACTGGATTATATCACCCCCTCCCCCGACCTTTTTGAAAAGAATAAAACGACTTTGTAATTGGGTCGATTTTATTGGGAAGAAGGGCTGTATAAGGCAGGGGAAGGGACAAGTAAGGGGCCACTCTCTAGAAAAAGAGAAGATCTTGAACATAGTTTCCCTTATAGAGACATACCGCATTAAGAAACTTTTCTATGCATGCTATTTTCATGCATCCAGAGCTATTTCGAGTGATTTATGGCTCAGGTATGTTTGTGTGCGCATCTCGACTCGAAACCCCCGTCGCTCCCGTCACCCCGTGACGGTGCTTGAGAGTTAGAGGTTACCTGACAGATGGATCCAAGCAATACTCTTAATCAGAGAATAAATTTAGAAGCACTTTTTGCCCTGGTGTAAAATTGGCCTGTAAGGGAGACGGGTGAATGGCCCTTAAAATTAGTGGCCTCTTCTGATTTCCTTCTCCTCCCAATTGCTCTAAGTTACTCTTTTGGCCTCTTTTTAGCGAAATTGTTACTTATAAATGGTTTTTAAGTACTTTTGGATAAATTGATTTGAAGGGGGGGGGATATAACCGAGTAGCTATGAAAATTGGGGAGAGAGTGGTATATCCTAGTAGCGTTAAAACCTAAATTCGGCTTTCATTGAATTTAGATTTGATACATCAATTTATTACACATCGCAAAATTTTCTTTACGATAACGATATGCGATACATATTGAAGACTTTTGTATATTGAAGACTTTGGGTGCAATATTTGCGATACGATATGTCACCGTCTCTAAAGATCACTAAACTATGCTTTTACTATGTACTGCTTAGGTCATATCTTTGACTTAACAGTAAATAAGCTAATAAGAGGTCTAAAGTAGCCAAATAAGATTTTCTGAACGGTTAGAACAAGCAAAAAAAGCAATATTCAAAAGATCTTGTGACTAATTTGCTCAGCCGGGCCAGTCATACTAATAATGCTAACAAAGAGGCCGAAATTGACAACAAGCCAAGCACAACACCACCACCAACAACAACAAGAAGTGGGTTTATTAAAATGAATAAGTGTTTGTGCTTTGCCTATCTATCTCTTCATCCGCTCCAGGGAGAAGAAATGAAAAAAAGAAAGCTTCTAATTCATACATACACTCAAATTCACCATAATGCCCAACTTTTCTGGTTGTCGCATCCGTTAATAATTTATTGATTGAGAGCAGAGAGAAGAGTCTTTAATTCCAAATCAATAAATACATACACACAAAGGATTGGATGGATGAAGGAGGAAGCAAGAGCAAGCAGGGTCCAAACGAAGACACTCACCAAAAGAATACACAAGCGCTGCGAAGACAAAAATAATGCCCTGACATTATGCCCCTTTCCCAAGCATTCTTTCTTGTCGCCAAAACACCGGCTATATTTATATTATTTAATAGGGGTCAGCCAGCTGCTTTGCTTGAAGTTTTATGATTGCATGAACCAATTTGGCTCTAGAAGTCTTTACGAAAGCAACTCTTTATCTGGTCACTTTAATATTTTGAATCAATTTAGAAAAACTTAGAAATCTTTCAAACATTATTATTGTCTTCAGCTGTTTTTCTACGCAAAAGACTAAGTTTGAGTTTCTTTTTAAAAAAATTTTCTATCAAATCATTGAAAATGTTCAAACGTTGCATGAGATTTTTTTTATGAACTGTTTAACTCACTTTTCCCAACTGACAAGGTTTTTTGGATAGCGATGTACGACTTTCAATTGAGTTTATTGAGACCTCGTGCCCATGGTCACAAATGTTGGAACAAAAAGCGTACTAAAGTTTGCAAAAACAACAGGGGCGATCAAGGAATTTTTTGAATACTTTACAAAGAAACCTCAAAACATATAATGGCCAGATTATCTTATTAATTAAATTTAATCTTATGGAGAATTAATTGTATGATATTCAAACCCATTGGAGGCCATGTTTTTTCTAATTTGAGGACAAATTTTTTATTACAACATTTTTCACCATTTACACGCAATCTCAAAAGATTTTATTAACATTAGAATTACGGCATGGGTCAAAAACGACCCATTGCAGTATTAGACATATTGTATTTTTGACCTATGTTCTGCTAGTGTCTTTTGGACATGTTATATACCAAAATATAGCCCAGATTATAAGCTACATTTTGGTATATAATATGTCCAGAAGACACTAGCAGAACATAGGTCAAAAACACAATACGTCTAATACTGCAATGGGTCGTTTTTGACCCATGCCGTAATTCTAGTGTTAAGAGTCGTACATTTAATTTATATTCAATAAAAACAAAGTCTATGTTTTGGGTGTTTAAATTCGCGTGATTGCTTTGTAAGGCGTGCCAAAATACTGCCGAAATCTGAAGCTCTGGGTGGATAAAAATTACAATTAAGCTTTGAAAACAGCATTAAAACGTCTTTGAGACGATGTTGCACCTACATGCGTAACAAATTAATGCTCTATGAATTAAACGAAAAAACACAGAAGCTGGTTAGAAAAACTGATGAGCTATGATAGCAAGAAACTCAAGAAAAAGTTTGATCGAATTTTGCTTAAAAGGTGTCGTCGTTCATGTTTTTTGTGAAATATGGGCACGTGCTGGCTTATTTGAAAGCCCAGAACACAACTTATTTTTCCTTCCGAATTATAGCCCGATCTTGACGCTTTCTTGGACGACTACTTTCTTTCTTTCTTTTGCATTGTATTTAAAAGAAGAATTTTTTTGTCAATTTGGCGCCATTCGATTATCCATCCATCCCTCTTTTGAAAAAAAAGATCTCGCCAAAACAGCACAAACTCAAAAAGTTATGGCCAAAATTCAACGGGGCAAAAAAAATTTGCCCCACCGTGTATAAAGCAGCCTCAATTAAAAACAATAAGCAGATTAAAAAAGATAAGAAAAAAAATTAAGCAAAAAATTATGACAACTCAGTAAATAAATCATTTGAGCAATTGTTTGTCCACCATAAAAACGTTGTTAATCATGGGATAGCACATAACTAGCAGAAAAAAGTCTTTGTTTAAAAAAATTAAATATGCAGTTTGAAGGCTAAGAATGATGTTAAAAATGTATAATTATTAACTGACAGCATTAAACAGCGCCAAATTAACCTGTTTCAAAGAAGACGATACTTTTTCATGGAATAGTTTTTTGGCCGCTACTTTATATAAATTTTTAAAAGTTTTAAGCCTTGCAGGGAAAAGTTGTTGCGTGCGCGTTCAAACGATTTATGACGCCCCTGACGGGAATAAGCATTGCTCTTTAAGGATAGAAAGTAAAATTGTATAAAAAAGTACTACTTTTTGACACAAATTTGCTTTCAAAAAAATTGAAGTCAACTGAAAAGAAATTTAGAGGACTTTATGGTCAATCAAATAATATTTTTTTAAATCCTAAAGATTTCGTAACTCTGCCAAAAGATCAAAGTAAAGAAGTAGGAAACAGGGGTGTGAGCAAGATGCAAAAGATTGCTTTTCTTTTTAAACACAAGAAGTAATGAAACATCAACTCTCTACCACCAACCTATTAGATTGTTGTGCGCTGGTGACTCCATTTGAATGAGAGATGGCCATCCTCAACAACAACTATATCAATCCAATGCGCAGCCGACGCACCACCAACGAATATAACAACAACTCAGATAGAGAACTGCAAAAACAGCAGAGAAAGGGAGGGAAGCATCAGTCCTTATCCTCACAGTCAGGAACAGCAGCAGCCATTATATATTGGGCAAGAAGGAGCTCATAATGGCTGCTGCATTTAGGTTGACACCTTTTTACGCACTCACATTCCCTTACATCCAGCCACTTGTACATGGCTGTTGCAACTGGATAAGATACGGAAGCAGCATTGCACCCTGTTCTGTTAGGCAGTCATATGAGTGTTTTATGTCAAAGATAGCTTTTAGATTCCCTAAAGCTTTTTCAAGAATTTAACAACTGAAATGCAACAGTCTGTAATTAAATATATCATATGCCTTCCAAATCTTCATAGATATGTTAAATCTGTAGATAGAAATGGGTCATTAGCAATTCATCTAAATACTGATTTTATTAAACAAAATTTAGCCTATGTCTTCTAAATTGCACTGGGTCCTATTTTCGGCACTAGGTAAATTGCTTCACAATACGGTTCTCCATACTTTTTAAAACCAATTATGTGTCGAGGACAATCCTTATAATTTTAAATTTTCTCCTTCTCATTCCTGTCATCAAGCTTTCTTTCTAACTTTCTAATTTCTTACACCAACTATCTGAGTATGTGACACCAATACCAGTCGCACACGTACATTTTTAGACATACAGGTAGCTTTGGGCTTAGAGTAGGCTAGCGCAGGTTAGCCGTAAAGGAGTGCACGCCTTGCCTCATTTAGTTTTATTGGTTCACGGGGTGTCTCACACCAATACAAACCATAAATTTATTAGCCAAATCAAGCTAAATTAGCTAAATACATGTCCCAACCGAACTGCGTGGATTCCCCTAGGAATGAAGAGACGAAAATTCAAAATTATAAGGATTGTTCTTGACACATTACTAGTTTTAAAAAGTATGGATAACCGTGTTGTAGAGCAATTTACCTGCAGGGCAATTTAACTAGTGCCGAAAATAGGACTCAGTGCAGTTTAAAAGACATAGGCTTACTTTTGTTCAATAAAATCGATATTTAGATGAATTGCTAATGACCCATAGGAACCTTACAGAATACGCCACCTATTCGATTTTGCGGTTTTTCTTCAGAGTTTGTGTCAAAAAATCTCTAAAATGCTAATAAAATGCAAAGATGCTCATGCTAGTAGAAACAATCTGAACTATGCTAGGCTTGATGATAAAACCTGTGACGATTCTACTTCTGACGATGATGAGTCAGTCGCTTCAGAATCTTAAGTTCAGACGACGACAAGCCATCATTTTCTAGAATTTACATAGCGGTTGAAAAGGGTTCAGTGAATACCGTCGAAAGTAAACAGTCTTATATGTGTCTATTTGCTATGATAATAAAACATTTTGAATAAGATTTTGGTTAATAGATTAAATAAGAGTTGTATGGATGGCATATTCTTAAATCGAATGGCTGGCGTATTTTTTTTGAGCCTTATTGTTAGAAAATAATATCAAAACAAATGATATCCAATCAGAAGTGTTGTTAGAGTGAAAAATCTAATTAGAAAGTGAATAAAGACAGATATAGATAATTTATAAAGCAAACAATTATCCAAGTTAGGGTTAATTTATAGTCAACTCACAGTTTACTCTTATCAAATGGCTAACTTGCAGTTAATTAAGAGATAAAAAAGTATTTACAACTTATAATTTGGTTAGTTAGCTCTTTTTAAAGACATGATACCTGAAAAGTAAAAGAAACCTACTTGTGGTTCAATTTGTATGGAAAGGCCTTGTGAAGAATCAGTTGTAGTTAGTGCTGTTGCTTTATGTTGTCGTTCTGTAGTCATGAATATGCAAAATTAGCAATTATCTGAACGAGTTAACGTATATTGAACCACAAATTGCAAATAAATCTTATAGCTGAATGAAACAAGCAAGTAAGTGATTGTAATTTCCAAATAAAATGTCCATCATTATTAAAAAAGATGAGAAAAGATATAGCTTTCTATATTTTGGATTTCAGAAAGCACTGAGGGCATGCCAAATTAGTAAAGTGCTAGCTGGTATTTTTTCTCCCTGTAGACGTTATTTGTTAAATTTGTTCCACAACAAATGATATCTAATTAAAAGAGCTTAGATTAAAATCTCCTGTTAAATTATGTGTTTTTTTTACCCATTTAAATATGTATTCAATCGTCAAACTTTTAAAACTTGCCTATCTTAGCTGTCTTTTAACAATTTTTCTGGTACTACTGTATTATAACCACCGCCCCCCCCCTCCCCAGTTCTGGAGGGTAGTTGAATACCCTATTTTTTTATATTTATTCCTTGTTTTTCTTACTAGAACTTGGTAGTTAGAGATGGGCGCACTTACTTACCTTAGAGATAGATCCGAGCAATACTCTTGATAAAAAAAGGCATTTAAAAAGCATTTTTTGCCCTTTTCCAGTAAGGAAAACGAGTAAATAGTTTTAACTAAAGTGGCCCCCTATTATTGACTTTTCCTACCAATACAGCCCTTATTCTGCTCTGAGTTACTATTTTGGCTCTTTATAACAAAATTTTTGCTTATAAATTATAAAAAAACAATTTGCTTATAAGTTGTCTTTAAGCACTTTTAGAAAACTTGATTTTTGGTAAGAAGGGGTTATGACCAAGCAGGTATGAGGATTAGGGAGCTGGAGATAACGTATAACCGATTACCTTTTTTGGTGGTACGTGACAAAAGTTGCTAGCGTGGAAAATTTGCCTAATACAAAATTTGCTCGAAATTGAAATTGACACAGGTCAATTCGCCCATAGCCAATTTATCCATACGAATCAATTCAAAAATTGTACTCTGCTAATTTTCGGCTAATATTCTCCGTGCTATCTACAAATATTGGGGTATGAGACACCCCGAGAATCACTAAACGTAAATGAAGCAGGGTGTACGCTGGTTCATGGCTAATCTACGCTGGCCTACCCTAAGACTAAGCTTAGTTGTATGCCCAAAAATGTATGTGGCTGGATACTTCTGTGCTTTACGCCTCACCTTTGAAAGACCTTTAAAAAACATTCAGAAGTAATCCTAAGCAAAAAAAATCATGGTCAGGCAAAAATTCACATATCTCACTACTGACCGTCAAAAACACCCTAGAAAGTGTCATAGGCTGGCAAATAGGGCGACAATCACAGCTAAATAAGGTTTTTGCCTTGAGTAACCAAGGCAAAAATTTTTGGTAAAACTTTATTTTTGAAAAAATCAACTTTCAATCCAAAATTTTCATCAAAAAAGCACAAAAAGAAAAAAGTCCTGACGTTTTTTGTGTTTCAAAAGTGTATTGAGATTTGAATTTTGGTGGCTTTCTAACATCAATATTTTTGTTTACAACGGAAAATTTTAGAAACTATTATTAACCATGAATTTCTTTTATCATCTTGCTTTTAGTTCGTCAACACCAATAATTATTATACTTATTGTTAAATTTGCCATTAAAGTTTTTCATCTAATAAAATAAATTTAACCAAATACTTAGCAGATCGGTATCTTTGAGAGAAAAACTGTTTTACTATTGAATGCAGAAAAAGTAACGTAATTATTAATATAGTACCTGGCTAGTTGCTAATTCATTGGTTAAAACTAAACAAAGGCATAGAAAAAGTGGAAAGAAAAGGAAAATCCGGCTTTGCACTCTTTTTCCCAAAGTAACAATTCACGAAACAACAATCCCAACGATCGATTAAGTGACAGACAACAACAAAAACAGAAAAAATAACAGCGGAGGTGAAGAAGGAATGCAAAAAAAGCCAAATAATTTTAACAAGAAATCGATCATAGACAAGCAATTTAAATTCAGCCCCATTCAACTACTAAAATAAAGACCATTTGCAGACTGTTTGTCTTGGCAGCAGCAGCAGTCTAAAGGCTTATTACTGGGTCTTAGCACTCGAAAATTTGTCAAATCCAAGTCAAATAATGAACAATCAAAAGTTATTCACTTGCGGGATACGCCCTGAAGCGAAAAGTCAATTATTTAAACACCGGGAAAATTTCTTGTTAAAAATAAATTTAGTATTCAGGTGTTTTTACAAAAATATTATAAATGATCGTAAAAGAAAAAAATATATCATCATAGTAGCTTTCCATCAACCATGACAACAAAGCCCTAGTAGCTCTACCTGTGGGCAGATTAACTGAGTTTAACTTAAGCCTGGGGTAAAGTTCTCTTAATCATGCTACCCAACGTAAGCCTAGGGCGAAATAAGCAACTTTTGGTACTAACATTAGTAGCAATTTCTTTTGTTTGAAAGCACTAAAAAAACAATGTCATTGCTTCTTCAAAAGCAAAACGCTGCTCGATTGCAAATTAACTATAGTTCAACAATGGACTCGAATATGACATAAGTTAACATTAAATTTTTTATGACTTAAGCTATATTACAATGTAAGTCAAAAATGATTTAGATATAGGTTAAATTGTTTCAAATAAAAGGCCGGAATTAAAGGCGACAGGGCTCGGCGGTTTCGAGTTGAGATGCGCACACAAACATACCTGAGACATAATTCACTCGAGAATAGCTCTGGATGCATAATAATAGCATGCATACCAGAGCTTATTTATGCGGTAGGTTCCTGTAAAGAAAATCTTTTCAAGATCTTTTCTTTTCGTACAGAATGACCCCCTTCATTGCCCATTCCCCTCCCTTATACAGCCCTCAACCCCTTTAAAATAGTCTTTTTGTTCGTTTTTCGGCATAAATTATACTTAAAAATGGTTTTTGGACACTTTAGAAAAATCAATTTTTCGTAGGGCTGAATTAGGCTGAGCTACGCGATGCCTAAGCTTTAAACCTGAGAAAAACTTACCTTGCGCCCCAACGACAAAAGCCAATTTTTTGTCAAAAACGTGTTTTCAAAAAGCCGACTTTTTAATATGAAAAATTCCAGAAAAAATGTATTTTAATTTTAACGCATAAACATTTAATTGAGATTTGGTTGATATGAGAGCTGAGTGCAAGTCCAAAAAAAGTGGCTAGGTGAATATTCTAGTATCGCGGATACATATGTTGGCGGTTAGAAATCCAATTTTTATAACAAAATACTTTTTTAACGAAATATACACGCAAAATTTACATGCAAGAAACCCTTTTTGAAAACTAAATGAGTAAAGTTGCTAAGTAGGAAGAACAACATACTAGAGCAACCAACAACAAGAATCCTCAATCGATAACAAGCGGGCGAAATATTGGTTCGTTTTCGCATTTATTTATATATTTATTATATGAGGGGCGTAGTTGTTGTTGCTGGCTGGTTGGTTAGTTGTTGTTAGTGGGATGCAGTTGAGAAAGAGTGGAAAAGAAAAGAAAATAAGTCCATCCCTCGCCACTACCAACAACACACCCAACAAGACAACAACATCTTTGGGCAAAGAAAAGAGTCGAAGTGGGATTGAGAATTGATGATGCACAGGTTGCTGTACCCAGGGACAAGCAGTAGTCGTTGGCTTTCTGGCCTGTATTGATGCTAGTTCATAAATATACTCTACTCTAATCCTTTGATTCCAAGACAAAAAACCATTGCTTTTTGTGCTATAAAAAGCTCATACCGTATGCTTTCTAGTCCTACGACATGCTGCATAATTTTTAAATCCACTCTCGAAGGTCGTAGACAACTAGAAAGTGGCGGACAAGTTATAATTTAAGAGCGCCGAAGGCGCAACCAAAAATTCCAATACTTCACAGTAACAACTTTTTGGCACTATTCGGTTATACCCTCTACCCCCAATCTTCAGACTTACTCGGTTACCGTAAAACCTCTAAGCCCTCCCCCCCCCTAATTCAAAATCGTGTTTTTGGCATTGTGTTTTTGACCCATTTTTTTCAGGTGTCTCTCAGGTAACTTACTACTTAAATTGTAACTTATTGTCTTAGCTACAATTTGGGTGGTAAGCTGCCTGAGAGACACCTGGAAAAAGTGGGTCAAAAACACAATGCCAAAAACACGATTTTGAATTAGGGATGGAGGGCATTATTAGAAGTTTTACGGTATGCTCTGGTATGCATGCTATTATTATTCCAAGATTATTCCAAATTTCTCTTATTTCAAAATTTTGCTTATAATTGCAAATTTTCAATAGGTAAAATGACCAGGAGTTCCTGATAATTAAAATGAGGGAGAATTTGATAGTTGAGAAATAGTTAAATTATAGTTCAGAATACTTAGCTCCTTCGTGGCTTCTCCATGTCTACTTTACGTATAATTAACTTATAATTGGCGCATAGTTAGTGGCAAGCGAAACCATAGTTGACACTTGAATACCCTCAACAATATTTTACTCACAAGTAATTCACATTTGATACTTAATTAGACTATAGTTTACCTATAGATCTGCCATAATAAATTCGGTTCAAAGAGGCTTCTTGTTTATCATTATAAGTAGAAGTATTTATTTACAAGAAAAAAAAAAGAATACATGTAACTCTTTTCATTCCTCATCTTCATCATTATCAAAAGACAGAAGTTTGGAGCTTTGCAGTTTTTTAATAGTAGACGAGTCATTTTTGGTTTTTTTGATTTCCACTTCTTCTTTGCTGTCTTCCGATGCTCGTTTCTCAGGCTTTTTAAAAATTATCCTGCCCTCTTCTATTTTTTTTTCTAAAATTCGTTAGAAAAATAACTGTTCTATTTAAATTTTGCGAAATGTTTGGTCTTCCAAAGAGCTTTGAAAAATTTGTTAATTGTTTTAGACATTTGAGTTTAAAACAAAAAAGACAAAAATATTAAAAAATTATATTCTGTGTAAAAAATTTTAATTTTTGAACGAAAAATACTGGCATTTTTAAAAGAGTTCCTAGAATTACTTTGAGCACTTGTGCAGTTGACAACCCGCCTTGATTTCTGACTTCAAAGCAAAAGTGATAGAGATTATTTGGTATTTTATAATCTTGTCGCCAACAAAACTGCTCAACATAAGAAGTGTGCGCGCTGTCCCAAACTGCTTCTTATGTTTTGATTTAAACTTCTGCAGGGTTCTTTCAATTACATTCCATTATATGTTTTCGATTATTGCTTACGGCCTGCTCCCACCTTTCGACCAGTTGTTCAATGCCCCTTCGCCAGAAATCGCTGGGTCTAGACTCAAAGAACTCATTGAACCATTAGTCAAGGTCCTCCTCGTCGTCGAAGGTTACGCCCTTCATGTGGTTGGCCTGTGGTAGTCTGTTGGAGCAAGGTCGGGAGAGTACGGTGGGTGCTGAAGAACCCCCCCCAAATTGAGCTCGTTGATGGTGGTTTTGACGATTTTTGCAACATTCTGGCGTTGTCGTAGAGACACCACTTATCGTCTCTAGTGGCGATTTTGCACAGGATTCGGTTTTTGTAGCCGCGGGTGGCACGATGGCGAGCAAGATTTTTAGTGGCAAGCAAAACCCGCTTTTCTTTCTGTCTTTTATTCAATTTGTGTGGCACCCAAGCTCCCAATTTCATGAGGTGGTTGCAGATGGTCGGCTGAGTAGTGCCCATCTTCTCGGCCAATTCCCTTTGGGTTTGACGCCCATCCTCCTCCAACAAGGCCCGAAGTTGGTCCTCGTCAAAGTTGGATGGCCTACCGGTGTGGGGGGTGTCTTGAAGGTCGAAATTGCCACTTTAATGGCTGCGTCATCTTGAGATTCGATATCTTGGTTCTCGATTCTAAAAAAAATCCTCCGCCTCCGGCTCTCTTACCATAGCGGACGATCTCATCACAGTGTTCTAAAATTAATGATTATGAAAAATACATAGGAGAGCTTTAGAAGCTGAGAAATTTTTGTGGCAATTCCTCTGGCCTCGGACGAAGGCCGGAGGCCAGAGTAAACTATTTTTGAGACGGAGGCCGGAAGGGAGGAAACAGTATTTAAGTGAGTACGTCAGTGTACATAAGATGATGCATTAAAGTTTTGAATTCATTTCGTCTTGATAAAAAGTTTGCTAAATTTGACAGAAATTTCTCAGCTTCTAAAGCTCTCCTATGCATTTTTCATAATCATTAATTTTAAAACACTGTAATGAGATCGTCCGCTATGGTAAGAGAGCCGGAGGCGGAGGATTTTTTTTTAGAATCGAGAACCAAGATATCGAATCTCAAGATGACGCAGCCATTACAACTCCAGGATCTTGGAAATATAACTCTACGTTTAGGGTAAAGACATGGCAACCATTTTTAAAGCTGGACGTTAGAGACGGAGGAAAATTTTTTAGGGGTAGAGGTCGGAGGCGGAGGAAATTTTTTTCCTAAACACAGGCCTGCGTTTTTGATAACTTAATGGTTTTTGTTTTGTCTTATGTATTTTTCATATGGCTATATGAAAAAAAACATTGCTTTAAGAAAAAAATAATATTGACGTTAACCTTTTTTGTATATAAAACTATTTTGGGTTTTCTTTTTCAATACAAAAAAAGCTTACTGTCCTCCACTTTTTGCTGATGCTGGATCTCCTTCTCCAACTGCTCTTTAGAAACATCTGTTTTTTCATTAAGCACAACAATTTGAGGTCTTTCTTCTTCTTTCATGTTTCTTATGTCATCTCTGTCCTGTAAAGCATCCTCCTCCTCTTCTTTGGACTTGTCTGCAAACTAAACCTTTAATTTAAAATAAATTAAAATCCAACAACCTTGTCGTTGATAGTACATGGCTTTTTGTAACCAAGTTTAGCCTTGATTTCTCGCATAAATGGCGGGTCTCCAGCCTCCACAAACTTGATTGAGGCCTTTTCTTTGTGAGTCAGTTTTTTGTCTGCTTTCCTATCATTCATTATGTGGCAGTAAATTATGTTTATTGTATCAGTCAATATGTAAGCCATATAAGGTTATTTTCACTTACTAAATTTCACTAAAAGAACGTCAAGAAAACTTTTTTATTGTGTATTTAAAACAGATAATTCAAAAGACATAAGATATAAAGATAATAAGGTATAACATAAGGCATAATAATTCGAATGACAAATTAACATGCTCGTCCCATGAAATGGATTCTTCTTATTTCCCTTGGCTTATTGCACCTGGTCACGCAGACCATAGACAAAAAAGCAGTGGTTAATAAAGCTATTAGAGAAGCTAATGCTATGCAGAACACATTAAATGTGGATACACATGTAGAAAATTGGAATTCTCGTTGGTCTTCCTTCAATTGCTCTAAAATAGTTCTAGATAAAGAAAGAATAAAAAACTAGCAGCATCAACTTACCAGCATCGAAAGAAGAAGCCACCGACTGATGTAAAGGTAAAACAGTTAGATCAATACTTAGATCTGTGCACAGATCATTCTCCATGCTTTTGATTGCATCCCTGCTTGCTCTGGTAGATGTGTTAAGAATTTCTTCTGTATCGTTGCCATTAAGAGGACTGTCTTTGAATGGCTTGCTGAAAATATTATTAGTAAGTGCATTACATAAATGTCCTAACTTTAAATAAACAAGAAATTGACCAAGGTTGTAAATTGAAAAATTTCTTGAAATATTTTAGAGTCTTCCCAATTTCAAAATCTAGGGTTGATCCAACGCTTCTTTCTTTTCTAGTTTTAGGCCCTTGTCTCCGCATCTAAAAATGTGCTCGATGTTTTTTGATCTTTTTCACCAAAAGTCAAAAGAATTTTTTTATCTTTTGGAAATTTTTCAGAAAATCTTTTGGATTTTTGCGAAAACCTTACAACTCTACAATTAACTGTAGTTTAACTCTGAGCTAGCTATAATTGACATCTAATTAATTAATAGTTATAATTAGCGATAATAGTTATAATTGCATATATATAACGAAGTATATGCAAACTGCAAATTGCCATAAGTCCAAAAGTTATTTAACTATGTCTAGAAGATTAAGTAGCAAATAGATTTCTGGCTTACTTATAGGGGAACTCGTGATTGAAAAACTGAGGCATGGAAGCAGAAGATGTTTTACTGGAACTGGTTGACGGTCGTCTGTTCAATTTCCTCAACATATTTTTTTCAGCTGATACACCTGGCGGTGGTTGGTGGCGGTGAGACGAAATTTGAGGTGGAAAATCAATTGAGCTTGCACTACTTTTAGGCTGAGAACAAGAAGGAGGCTGAAAGTACTGGTGGTGTTTTTTTTTATATAGGCTAGTCTTTACTTTAATTAATTATTTGATTATTAACTGTAGGCTTAATTGCGTATTAATTGTATGCTTTTATGCATCGAAACTATGTTCTCAAGTGGTTTATGTCTCATGCATTTTTTGTGTGAGCATCTCAATTCCAAACTTTGAAGCCTTCCACGCTCCCACAGGAGGCTTGAAAGTTAGATATGCGTTCGAAAAATTATCTGTGTATAAAGTCGACTCTGCCAATAAGGTACCTCGTTGGGATTCACACTCGATTACATTATTAGGAGATTACTCTATAGGAAAAGTAAGTTAAAAGTTTCACAAAAGTTTCTCTTTTACAAAAAAAAGTACAAACATTTTTCCAGAAAATACGGATAGAAGTGCAAATCTCGGTCAAACGTCGGTCAAATTGCTTATTTTCGGCGAGGTTGACCGGGAACTGACCGGGTATAAATGGAAATAGGCTAATCCGCACCCCTAAAAATTATTAGAATTGTGTTTCTGGCGTTAAAAAAGTTTAATTCACAGAAGCACGAAGCAAAACTTTAAAAAAAACATTCTTAACGGGATCAGATGTCACATTAACACGTTTCTCGTCACGGGAAAAACAAATATTAAGATCATTTTCTTCATAAAAGCCTTGGATGAAGATCAGCTGTGGGGGTATGTAGTAGAGTGTTACCATACTTACCGTGATGCCCTGACAGCCTCCATCTTCTTTAAAACACAACTGTAGGGTGCAAGTAAAGAAAAGTTGTATTTTGTCAGAGTAGCGGAAGACATGTGTGTTGGCGAAGGCACCCATAAAGAAATAATTATTTTAAACACAAATGTAACAAACTGGAAAGACTTGGATAATACAATTTTTGTTTCTTACAAAAGTCTAAAACTATTATTAAAGTTAATAAAGCTTTAAGGTTAAAAGTTACTATTCTATACTCTTAAGAAGCTAAGAATTAATTTAAAATGATATAGTTATCCAATAGCCTCAGCTATACTTCGGCGAAACAGTGAAACACGAAACATGTTTCGCGAAACATTACCCGAAACATTTTTGTTTCGCAAAACAAAAGTGTTTCGCGAAACGGTCCCTCGAAACATTATCCCGAGGCATGTTTCGCGAAACAGGTCCCATTTTGTTTCGCGAAATATGTTTCGAGATCTTGTTTCGCGAAACAGGTCATGTTTCGCCGAAGTATAGCGGTGGCTACTACAAAACGCAAATATCATGATCAAATATAAACCCAAATTTGCTGGACTTAATGCATAAGTTTATATATTTTTAAAATTTTTACCCAGATGTTGTTCGTCATACACCTATCAATTTCATTATTTTTTAAACAATATTAGGACTTGAAATCAAAAGAGTTCAACTTTTACTCACAACTTCATTGAGCAGATACTTGTCTTTGGCGCATCTAAAACTTGTTTAAAATACTTCTCATTTTGCATAATAATCTCCTAAACCATTTAAAACCACAAAGACTATGTAATTTGTGCTAATTAAAAAATATAAAAACTTTTTTACCAAAATAATTTTGGAAAAAAATAAGTTTTCAACGCAACATTTACGGGTGGTACTTTTTCCTAGGGCCTAAATACTGTTTTCTAGGGTCTAAATTGAAATATGGTTGTCTACACATATTTTGCATGCTATTTATGGTTTTAATGACTCGTTATCAGTGTTTCCAATAATCAGAAACGGAATGAAAGTCACAATGAAAATTTGTAATTTTCAAAATCAGAATTTGTTTTTGACTCTCATTCTGCATTTGAAAGCCTACTTTCTGATATTGGAAACACTGCTCGTTATACCTACCAACACAAAACAAAACCCATCTCTTTACTATTCAAAAACATTGAAATGGTCAAACAGATATTTTCCAACTATTATCTTTTCTGGTGAAACATTAACAAATTAACCATTTTACAGCCAAGTTTATCCTTTAGTCTATAATTTCCCATCAATAATTTTTATTGGACATATAAACTCACTACCAACAAAGGATAGGCGCAGCAAATAACAATAGCATAAAATTCTCTACCCAAGATTCTCTCTTTGTAGTGCGCTTCGTGCAGCTGCTGGTCTCCCTATTTTTCGCTCGCATTCTAATCTTCTGGTCTTTGCTTCCTCCGGGTAAACGATGAGACCTTCTTTTTCCATGATCATTATGGCATGTATGCAGGCTTGCTTTTTCATTCCTTTCGTGCAGGTGCATTCACACCAATTTGGCCATCTCACAGAAGGTGAGACGAAGACGAATTTCTTGTGATCAAGGTATCTGAAACGAAGCCAACAAAAAAGCACAAATGCGCTCCTTAACGACTGCTTTGACTGGAGAGCTAAGCCCCTGAACTTCTCTCTCTGATGAGTCGAATGCGAATCAAACGTTTCTACAAAGATGGTGGTCGAATCAGTTGGCCTGCGAATGCGGAGCAACGCTGAACATTTATAGCCCTTCCTCTGAGAGCAGCGGCAGTGAAAGTTTTGCACGGAGTGTTTATCAAAATGAAGGATTGAATGAAGAATTCCTGAATGAAGGATAAATAGAACTTAAAGATCAAAAAAGCATACTTTGTCCAAGCTCCTTTGTTTACACACAATTTAGTGAGAATTTTGACGCATCCAAGTGTCGAGACTCTCTTTATCTTCAAACTGACTTATAAGTAAATAATCATGACCGTTTCGACGCATTCTTCCTAGTCGATAGTAATGAACTCTTTTATAATGCTTTAGAAAATAAAAAGAGAATATGAATGACTACATTACTAGAATAAAAGCCATATTTCAACTTAGACCCTAGGAAACAGTGTTTAGCCCTAGGAAATAGTATTTCCCAACATTTACTAATTAATTTTGCCTAAACCGTCAATAATGTCAATTAGACAAGCTGACCAACCCTCTGTCATCCATCAAGTCAAATCGGTTGCCCCTGCCGTCGTCTACATAACAACTGTGTATAAGCACTCCATACAGTGTTCCAGCACTACCGTCGCAACTCCACACATGAGTAATTGGCTCGCCAATATTAGCAAACTTAAGAAAGGGACCGTCATAGCTCTGTTTGAGATGATAAGTGCATTGAGGCAGGGTGAACTCTTGCTCAACCACATGAGTGTTCAGAGGACTGAAATAAATATTTTATTTGATTTAATTCAAATAAGATTACAAGATTCATAGAAAAAATTAAGGCTAGACTTTATCTGACCGCCCCGTGGCTGACTTATTTTTGAGAAGAATTTTTCCAAATCGATTGCATATTCGTGTTTCTCGACCATATAAATATTTTTATATTTTATTATCAACCACATGTTAGATAGTTTACATCCTAAAATATAGGCTCTGAAAAAAGCAGCCACTTTCAAAAAACTTAAGTTATTAGACCTAATACGGAGGATTACAATAGGCGGCGTACAATAGATTTCAATCGCTTAAAGCTGTGCATACCTAACATCCAAAGAGGTGTCTACTGCTTTGACAGCCTCCAAAAAAAAGCATTTGATATTGAAGGCTTTGTCTACTCCAGTCAAAAAGACAGGATGGAAGGAAATGACTAGGGTGAAGCTATAGCTAACACCTCTAGGATTAAGCACTCTTTGTCTTCGCATGTTGCACTGACCAAATCTAATATTGAATTCAGCACCGAGAGAGCGATCAGGTGAACCTGCCGTAGCGCCTGCAAATGGAGACCTTAACAGGGCTTCTATATTAATTCATCCAAAAGTAACAGGAGTAAGAAGCCGCTTTAATGACTGCATTACAAAAATAATATAGCTTCTAGCTATGTTTAATATTGGAAATATTTGAACACCTTACTGAACCATCTTTCATAAGACACTAAAAAATAAGAAAAAAATAGCGGATTATACATGTTCAGCCGCTTTTGTCTCAATGCATGTGTCGTTTGGGCAGTCAAACCATACTGCTGTCTTAATTATCTAATAAACTTCTTTTTTTTTTGGGGGGGGGGGGGGTTATTATGATCCAGTAGAGTCGACAAAAGCCTTTAGATTTATAAAAGGTATGAAATTTATCCAAAAATTAATTAATCTAAATAGCAGGAATTTCAATTTTTTAATTTAAAAATGGAAATTACCCGAGTAAGTATGCACGCATTCCGGATGTTCCAACTCTTCTTCTGCATATAAACGTCCTTGAAAAAGTTTTTCTGTTCTGATCCACACATTTATGGACTCTACTAAAATATGGGCCTACTTATTCATATGATAATCCCCTAAAAGAGACCTCCACAATCCACCCTAGGCTCTCCAATAACTCCATTTTCCACAGCTCCTACCACTATGAATTTAGATAAGCAAATCTAAATGTTAGTGAATTATGCTCAAATCAAAAACACCACTTACTTACAAAAGAATACGCCAAGAACAGTTGCGTATGAGCAAAAGGCATTATAAATGGAAGAATGAACAAAGAATGAGTACTAGCATAGCTTCTTCACGACGGATAGTCCGGTTGGAGAAGCTAATTTTAGTTTAATTGCTCCTCAGTCATATAGCCATTTGATTCAGTTGTATGTAAAGCATTATTTTTGTATAATATTTGTTAAGAGAAAAGCTACAACAGCACATAAAGCGCCATCAAATGATCAATTGAAATGTGAATATCTTCTTATTATCTTAGTCTGTGAAAGTCGGAGAGATATTCAAGTAATTTTTTCTCCCTCCTCTCAGACTTAATTAATCAAAAATATAATTGAAACAAAAAATAATAAAATTTAAACAAAAATTTTATTGAGAGGGGTATATCCTAGTAGCGTTGATACTTACAAATTTTTTTTTTGTCGAAATTTCTTTTTTGTCAGCCTTTTAACTTAAAAGAAACACAAGAAGCAGGGCAAAAAATAATAAATGAATAGAGCACGTGTGGCCGTGAAGTGAATAATTATAGGGTGCGTCAAAAGTCCTGACATAGACATAAAATCCAAAAAAACTTTATTAAAACATAATAATATAAAAAAACGAAAACATCAAAATAAAGCCCGGGAAATTCTGCATAAGATCCATCACTCAAAATTCAAATATGCATCATTCGCCTTGACGCAAGCACGCATTCTTTTCCTCCAATTTCCGACCACCGAGGAGAGCTATTCATGATCAATTTCTTCCCAGGCTTGTTGAACAAGACTTGCATGTCGCTGATTGTTGATTTTTACTTACAATATGGTCTAGAATGCATAGTCCAGTGGATTGAGATCAGGACTGTAAGACGATTTACTTGTGCGAGCCCTTTTGAAACCGACCAAAAAGCGCTTGACACCTGAAGAATTGAACAACTTGCGAAAGAAGAAGTATTTCATGAACCAACCTTTTCTTGCAGATCGTTGTCTTCATCTGGTTCAGATCGTGTGCTCCTCTAAAATTTCTTATGTCAGCTTTTAAACAATAAGACAACAGCAGGTCTTAAATCGCTCATTCTTCAAAATAAATTTATGTTACATTTAGTTACACCTAGAATCGAACAGCTCATCTCCACCAATTCAGTCTGTGCTTAGATAGCCGTGAGTCGCCCTCTTAAGTACAATAGAGTCGTTGATTTTTATTTAGCTGAATAAATCCTGTCCAAAGAAAACTTTTCTTATGTAATGAAATTTTAGCGAGGAATATATTTCCCTTTTTTTCTCTTTCTACTTCCTTTTTTTTTATCAAACGACCACTAATTTTTTAGCAGTCTTGAATGTGCCTTTTAGATGGCATAAACAGCGGACTGGCATTAGAGAAATAAGATTGGCTAGGAAGAAGTGTTTTTGGTTTACTTTCTCTTTCAGCTCCATGGTTTAGCCTCAGCTTTAGGGCAGTGTCAGATGTGTGGTTTTTTGTTTGGCAAAGTTGTCTTTATTCTTTTGCTAGCTTTTAACAAGCTATTTTTTTGTGCAAGGATAAGCATTTGGTCCTATCTTTCGTCTTCTTTAACATATGCAACTGATATTTTTAGTTTATTGAAACCAATATAAGCTAATAAGCTAACAATTTGCGAAAAATCTTCTTGCCAAAAATCTGAATTTGATGATTTAGTTTTGCTCTTTCTTCTAAAGTCCTCAGAAACTTCCCAGAAATAACCGGCAACTAGCTATTTGTCACATTTTTTCGGAAAAACTCTCGGTAAACTGAGGTTTAGACGCACACTTTTAACCTCGATTTTTTTATTTAGCTAGAAGTATGTTTCAGAAGATGCCCTGAACTAAGAAAGAAGAGAAATATTAAAACATTTTTGTGTATGA
The DNA here is from genome assembly GCA_000981365.1 of Subanguina moxae. NCBI lineage: Eukaryota > Metazoa > Nematoda > Chromadorea > Rhabditida > Anguinidae > Subanguina > Subanguina moxae. Next base: position 37,349 of record BBSZ01010390.1, read on the forward strand.
TTAAACAATTTGTCGAAGTCATAAAAGAGAAGTGACTGATGGAAAGTGAGCACAAAGAATGTATTCCATTGCTTCTACAGCCTCATTTATGGTACTGTTTATTGTCATAATATTTATCAACAAAGCAAATATTCATGTTAGGCTGCTTCTTATCCTTGAAATTGTAATAGCTGCAGTTTCTTTGTTGCTGAATTGTGCAATTGGTGTGTCGTCTTACTACACCTTGGCTATTCCTTTCTTCCAGAGAAGAACTTTTGTAAGGATTTCCAGGCATAGCATTTGGACAAAACTTGGCTTTCAGGCAATAATAGCATTCAACTATGCTTTCTTGGCATCTATTTTGTTGGCCAAGAAGTGTTTTTTTCTCTTTTCTGCCCATTACCCTTGCATCAGCGTAGTGAGTACGGTCAGTTGTAAGTTGCAAGAATTTCCATCTGTGTTCTCCTGCATTTATGCCGCCATATTGCCTCTGGTGTTGGCACTTCAATGCATTATGAGAGAAGCTAACCAGAGGTAATCACGAATTAGGGCATTATTTTTACCTTATCAACTTTTTTGATCTGATTAAAATAACAAAGTACGACTCTACTGGTCTGTACATCATAATTTAAGCGAGAATTTGTTAAGAGGAGTATTTGTTAGGCAATCACTTTGTTACGCCACAAAAATTTACATGGATAGGGTGGCCCGATTTGTGGCAAAACAGGGTGGTCCAAAAGTCCCCGATTGTATTTTTGTTATAACTTTTTTATTTTTAATCGATTTTCAAAATTCTTTTTTTATTTTGTTCCCAAGACTTTAAGCAACCGTTTGACATCAAATATGACAACACCAGTCATTAAATAACAGCATAAAAAAATAACAAAAAACGGCTTTAATTTCCAAATTTGATTTCAACGCTTTTTCCGTCGACTTCAATGCAACGCTCGAGGCGACGCTCGTAGGAGTCGATTGAGCGGTCAACCATTTCTTTTGGCAGTTCGTCGAATGCTTGCCGAATTCAAAACCCCAAAAATTGACCGATGCTGTATTTTTGGCTCTACTGTAATATAACCCTCCCCCTCTCCCAATTTACACCTTTTTTATTTTCACTAATTTTACCCGATTTTTTTGGATTATGAAATGGCCAGCCTCGTTGACCAAAAACAGCACTTTCGACACCTGTCTCTCGACGCCTTTAATAAGGGTCAGAAAGTCGTCGCAGCGGCTCAGGATATTTGTGAAGTGTATAAAGAGGGATCTATGCCAAAAAGGACAGCTCTGTACTGGTATGGTAAATTAAAAAGTGGCAATTTCGACCTTCAAGACACCCCCCACACCGGTAGGCCATCCAACTTTGACGAGGACCAACTTCGGGCCTTATTGGAGGAAGATGGGCGTCAAACCCAAAGGGAATTGGCCGAGAAGATGGGCACTACTCAGCCGACCATCTGCAACCACCTCAAATCCATGAAATTGGGAGCTTGGGTGCCACACAAATTGAATAAAAAACAGAAAGAAAAGCGGGTTTTGTTTGCCACTAAAAATCTTGCTCGCCATCGTGCCACCCGCGGCTACAAAAACCGAATCCTGTGCAAAATCGCCACTAGAAACGATAAGTGGTGTCTCTACGACAACGCCAGACTCCATGTTGCAAAAATCGTCAAAACGACCATCAACGAGCTCAATTGGGGGGGGGGTTCTTCAGCACCCACCGTACTCTCCCGACCTTGCTCTAACAGACGACCATCTTTTCCGCTCCTTGGCCAACCACATGAGGGGCGTAACCTTTGACGACGAGGAGAACCTTGAAAACTGGTTCAATGAGTTCTTTGAGTCTAGACCCAGCGATTTCTGAATGTGTGGTTATATCTTAGTAGCGTCCTTGTTTTTGTTTAGAAAAGAAAAACAAGTTGACTGGATAAGTGGAACAAACTGGACAAGTGCTTGCTCCATACATCAAATCAGTTTACTGATCTTCTGCATTGGCCTTTCTTTAATGTTCACTGCGTTTGATCACGATTTTAGCAGAGAGCTGCTTCAAAATGTAATAGTTAAAGCTTTTTTATATTGTTAGTTATATTTTATCTATTTTTTTAAATAGAATTTTTACAAATTAAATTTTACAGTGTTCCATTGTCATCGCTATCCAGCAAAAGCATTTTGCATTTTGGTTAATTACATTGCTTGTTTCGCTGCATTCTCTAACGGCACTCTTTTGGCAACTTATTTGCATAAATAACACTAGAAAGGCTGATTCACAAGACATTTGGAAGCATTCCTTTCGCCTTATCATCATTCTGGAATGCCTTCTTTGGCTTTTAACGCTTTTGTGTACAGGTGTTTTGATAGTCAACCAGTATATTTCAGAAAGAGAATGCAAAAAGGTGGAGTAAACAGTCAAATTTTTTTAAGTAATTGCTATTTTAGTGTTCAATTTTGGCGATTGAAATATGCTTTACATCAGTACCTCTCCTAATCTCTGTGCTGCACCCTGTTTTGACTGCTTGGCTAAGTATTCATGTTAGAAAGAAGTGTGCGGAATTGTTTCCTGCATTAAACAAATTTGTGGATGCCCAAGAATTGGTTAGTAGTTAAAAGAAAAGGCAATGTTTATCCCACCTATACAATTTTTTATTTTTTCAAGCTTTGAACGAAAAGATAAATCATTTTCGGAAAAAAAATGAAAATCATGAAAAAGTTTTAAATTAGTAAAAAAAAATTTTAAAACAGATTTTGTTAAATAACCACTGATGGTAAGACTAGGACTCACACTTTACCAAAAAACTAAAATACTAATTCGCAAATGATCATCTCTTGTAGGATACCCCTCCTTTGCCACCTCGACCTTCGCTTCCCAATTCTACCGTACGTATTCTAATAACCAAGTCAGACACACCATCAACTGCTACAATGACACAGGTATAAGTGCAAACCACCCCAATGACAGCTGTCAATCAGCTTTACTTCTTTAAAGAACACTCGCTTTTGCATAAAACTTTAATAACTGGTGTAAAAACAGTCCTGCAACACTTTTAAAAATAAAAAAATGATTAGAAATTTTAGCAACTATTAAAAATAGGTTTGTAGCCCTGAACTTTCTCTTCAAAATGACATATTACATATTTATTTTACTCAATAAAATGGCCACCATTGGCTGTGATACATTAAGTAAGTCTTTTAGGGAAGCTGTCGATGGCATTTTGGATCATTTCTTGGGGGATTGCGTCCCATTCCCTGACCAAGGATGTCTTCAGTGCCAAAATTGAGCTGTGGGGCTGGGAGTAGGCCTTTGACTGGAGGTATGGCCAGCAGAAAAAGTCCATCACGTTCCAGTCCGGCGAGTTGGGATTGAAAGTTCAACAACAAAGATGGCAAACAAAGAAAACAACAAAAAGAAGTTGGTGCATGACTCATTTTTTTTTCCTTCTGTTCTTTGTCCAACTTTACCAATGAATTTTTAAAATAAATAAAAAGTGGATACACCATTTTGAAGAGAAAGTTCAGGGCTACAAAACCTATTTATTGCTTTTTTAATAGTTGCTAAACTTTCTAATAATTTTTTTGTTTTTAAAAGTGTTGCAGGACTTTTTTTACACCAGTTAGTACATGATTTTTAACATAAATAAATTTTGTTTGTCATTATTTGTCTATTCATTATATTAACAAGGTCTACAATATTAACAAGGCTAGAAAAACGCTTCTTTGTGATTTGAACCTTTTTCAGCATATATTCAACTATGGGTTAACTGGACAAGGTCAGGAAACCCACATTACAACCTATATCGAGCACAGCTTTCTAGAATTAATTAAATCAAATTTAATAACTAAAATATAACCCACCTGATAAAAACAACGTTTGCGAAAAAGTTCTAATCTTTTTTCAGACCTTCAGAATTCCAAACCTCAATCCGCTTGACTACTCAATTTGGGCCATTCTGGAAGCAAAATTCAACTGTCATCGGTACGCAAGTCTCGTGCAACTTCGGAAAGCTCTTCAACAACCATGGGATGAAATCGACGTCGAATTGCTCGCCTCGGTGGCTGAAAATTGGAGAAAAAGAATGCGTGCCTGCGTCAAAGCAAATGGTGGCTATTTCAAATTTTGAATTACCATATTCTCTCTAATAGAATGCCATGGCGTTCTATTTTTCAACCCCCCTTGGGGGTGGCGTTTTATTGAGAGTGGCGTTTTATTAGAGAGAATACGGTATGTGTTTTACGTAGAATTGTCTGAACTTTCTAATAGTGTTATTGTTTTCAATTTGTTCTTTTGTTTTAGATAAAAATTTTGAATTTAAAGTTGTTAATCGAACTTTTGGCGCACCTTGTATATGAGGCTTAAATCAAAATCATTCCACAAAATTAACATAAACTTTGTGACCACTTTGGCCGATTCCCGCTTGGAGTCAGAAATGACAGAGCCACGATGAATACAGTCAAACCTCGATATAACGAGCCCCTGGGGACCAACTAAAATGTTCGTTATATCGAAGGTTTCGTTATATCGGGGATCCGTTATATCAAGATTTGACTGCGTAACAAACCCCTGAGGACCAGGCAAAATGTTCGTTATATCGAGGGTTTCGTTATATCGGGGGTTCGTTGTGTCGAGATTCGACTGTATATAATTAAATATAACATTTTTGGTTTTTTAACCCCGTCTTAGAGCATAAGTTGTATTGAAAAATATGGATCTTCTTATAATTAACAGAGTTTCCAAAACATTTTTATTTTCACAAATTTCAAATACATTGAAATAATCTTTGGTTTCTTAAGAATGCGTAATAATGGCCTCAATGTCTTTGATCGCATTTACACCGGCCTCCGTGCTGGTGGAAAAAATTGGCCTTCGTCTTCTTGTGTGTCCTCGCCGCAGCCTCCGTACCCCTGAGTGTTGTCCCCGCAGCATCCGTCTTCTTTTGTGTTCTTTTATTAGATCGTAAAACCAAGTTCATACTTTATTGAGACTTGATCAGTTTTAAAGACTCAAAAACCTTTATTTTTACCAAACACAGACATATCAAGTTCTTTCCAAAAAATTGTACATATCGGACGTTTTGGACCTCTCCAAAAGCAAAAAACTGATTTATGAAATTTCAATCACTCAGCTTGTGGACAGTACTTCGACCCTAGTATTTATTCAAGATTTTGTGGTGAAACCAAGCTACGATTTGTTGGTATTTACGCCTTTTTTAAACTAGTAAACGATTATTTTATATGTAAATTTATTGTATTTGAAACGGCAAAACTAATTACAGCACAAAAATAGGTAACTCTATCTATCAGTCAATCATAGAACAGCTGTATCTCCTTCATTTCCTCCTTCTTGTCCATACTCTTTACTTCTGTTTCCCTTTTCTTACCCTTTTCTTCTATATAGCTTTTTTGCCGCTTCAACTTCCTGTCTTCTTCGTTGGAGGACTTGCGTTTGGAGGTGGAATGTGTGCTGGAAGAAGGCTGCTTCTTTTCGGGCTTTCTGCTGCTACTCTTCTCATGATGATTAGACTTGTGGAAATTGCTATTGGAAATCTTCTGAAAAGTCTTTCCACGGTGATGGTCTACTTTTTTGCTTTCTTTTCTGGCATCATGCTCCTTTTTACTTTTGTGAACTGTTTTGCATGGTTTGTGCTTGGTGTTGCTCTTGGCTGAGGATAAACCGTCTAGCTGGTTATGCACTACAGCTTCTGACTTTACGTTTTTTGCTTTGCTGTGAGAAGAAGTGGAACTTCGGGAAGGAGAGTACCTCTTTCTCTTCTTTTTGCTCTCCTGTTTGTGGTGGTGTTTGTGCTTAAATATTATTAATTATTTATTATATGTTAAAAAGATGGAAAAGAAGAAGTGTGTGCTTAAATAAGTGGTTCAATTTACCTTATGCTTCTTCTTTTCTTTCTTTTTCCTGCTTTCCTTATCCTCTTCTTCCTCTTTTTTATGCTGTTGCCCCTCCTCTTTGTCGAAACTTTGTTGGATGGGGCTCGATTGAGATACAGAGGCTACTACCTCCACTTCCTTCTCGTTCTTCTGTAATTCAAAGTTAACTTAATATTCAGTTGGTCATGAACCCTTCAATAGGTCTATATAAAATAAAATTTAAAATGCCATATTAGGTGAACAACCACCAGGATTTCAGCCCTATTCCACAATGGGGGGTTTGCCTTGGTTCCTCCTGTTGTTTTAGCCCTTTCTCAGCATTTGTATATGCTAAAAACTTAAAAATACTATTTTCCGCACTTTTTCGACACATATTTTGCACGGGGGAACCATGGTAAGCAAACTTATAAATGGTATTTTCTGACCCAGGTACAACAGGTAAAAGGACAGTTCGAATCAATTTTTGAAGAGCACTTTGCCACAATTTTTGACACTAATTTTGCTTCGAATGGAATCCTTATTATTTTGAATTGCAATTAGGCACCAATTACACACCTGCTCCATGCTTTAACCAAGTCAAGTGGAGAGCCACTTAGTATAATTTTTTTTTCTCATTTCAGGCTTCCAAAACATTTTCCTGTACTAATTAAAGTACTTTAAAGAAGGTTTGACAGGGGTGAAATACCGTTTTATAGGCTTTTTTTCGAGTTTTCGAAAAGTTTGAGAAGTGCTATATAAAACGGTAATTCACCCCTGTCAAAACATCATTGTAACGTTCTAGCCACTTTCAAGGTTTTAGTTTTAGCCAAAAACAGTTTCAGAGCCTGAAAGTAATAAAAATGTTTCACACCAAATGGAAACGTGGTAAGACACGTCTACTCGGTGTAGCTATTTCATGGCTGGTATTGGTGTAAGATACCCCGTGATAAGATACCCATTTCATTTTCAGATTTCATTTGATTATAAGTTTCATGTCATTTTAGCCATTTTATTTAATTTAATTTCATTTAACAAATTTCATTCTGAAGTCATTTCATTTAAGCCATTTTAAATGAAATTTCTTTTATCTAGGAAAAGACTGGTTGGAGCATGGACCAACATGGCTGGAGTCGGTGCATAATTTAAATTCGAAATAATAAGAATCCCGTTCGAAACAAAATTTGTGTCAAAAAGTGTGGCGAAGTGCCCTTTTAAAAATTGATTACCCTAAGCCTAAAGCTTGGTTGTATGCTTAAGTGTAGTATCTGAGTTCAAAAAATATCACTCTAAGGTTGTTTACCCTGGTCTCCAAGGTAAAATATCGAAATTTTCGACTTGAAAAAAATCGACTTCCTGGTTGTATGTGAATTATCCTATCAAATTATGTGTTTTTCCCGTAAAATCATAATAGCTCTTTTCAGAATGGCTCTTTTCCGAAAATAAAGATTGGTACGAGACATCGGATTAAAAAATAAAATTTCTAAAGCCTATAATTTATTATTTTTTTCGCAGTGTTCCTCAAAATCAGAAAATAAAAGAGTTGAAAAGCGTCGAAAACGTCGGCAACAAAACCTCTATCTGCACCTTAAACTGCAAATGCCTATATAAAACACAAGAAAATACTGATAAAAACAGATATTGAAGGATTCATGCAAAATAAGCTTCAATTGTATGTCTGAAGGTGACGCCGTTGGAAGTTACGCACCTTTTTGAATTAATAGTATTTTGTGAGTGTTAACTTACAGCATCATTTTCATGCTGTTGCTCTGTTGGCGACTCATCGGTGTTTTTTTGCATGTAATTATCGGACTTCTGCTCAATGGGAGTAGTCAACCCATTATTCATGTCAGCATCTATTGACGATTCGATTACTAGTGTATCCATAACTTTGTTCACAGTGAGTGAAGCTTGGGGCAATGAAGATAAGGCCAGCTTCTCAAAAATGTTGACAGGCTTGTGGGGAGAGGGATCGGCTGGTAGGTTGCTTGATACGCCTTGCTTGATGCGCTTAGTCTAAACTATCACCTTTAGCCAATAAAAGATTTTATTGCCTATTTCCTGGAATGAAAACAACCTACCTCCTGTATGATGCGTTCAATTTCGTCTTCCTCTTCCTCATCATCCTCTTGTTCTACGTCTTTGTCTGTAAAACGGTAGTTTAGGAGCTTAATCTAACAAATCGACATTCTACATACCATTTTTTTCAGGCTTTTGCTCTTGTTTTCGTTTGTGAGCACCGGCTCCCTTCTTCTCACTCTTGTTTTCATTCCTGCTTTTGCTCTTGTTGCTCCCCTTGTCCTCTTTAGCTTGCATTTCTTCATTTCTACTACTACCTCTGGTGCTCACCTTTTCACTTTCTGTCTTGTCTTGTCTTTTGTTAATAATTTTGGCTACTTTTTCTCTCGATGAGTATCTTTTTGATTTGCTTTCTGAAGACTTGTCTTTTGACTCTTTGTCCTTTTCAGTTCTGGACCTACGAGAGATTTCATAAGCACTCTTAGAGTTATCCCGTTCTTTGCTTCTGCCTCTTTTCGACTTTTCTGAGCCTAAATTTTTTGTTGTGAAGAAAATAATCTTTCCGTAAAAAATGGCTGGTTTAATCTTTTTCTAAAACGGAAGTTCCGGCCCTATTTAAAGGCCAAAATTTTTTTTGCCTTGGTCCCCCCGTATTGTTTTAGCCTCTTCTAAGCATTTTTAATACGCTAGAAAAGAATAAAATAAAGCTATATTCCGCCCCTTTTTTTTGTCATAAAAAGTCTCTTTTATGGAAGCGGAAACTGCCTTGGTAAACTTTGCCTTGGTAAACTCATAATTGAAAAATATTTACATTCCGGGAACTGAATTTTGGGCATACAACTCAGCATTAGATTTATGTTAGCCGTATGTTAGCCGTGAACCACTAAACTTAGGTGAAGCAGGGTATATATTAAATAAAAACGTGATCATTGTAGAAGAGGCTAATGTTGCAACCTGCTAGCAATTACATAAAAACCTACTTTTGTTTCTAGGAGAATCTCTTTTTCTGTCACTGCTATCTCTCCTCCTTTCTGGTGAAATATGTGGCCTTCCTCTGTAAGAGAAAATATCTCTTTTGTTATCAAAACGGTTGGATGGGCCTAAAAATTAACATTCTGTTTTATTTAATTATTGTTTGCAAGAAAAAAACTACCTTGACGCCTGCAGTTAGTTTGATAATGAAAAGCCTGCTGATGCCCCATTGGCTGCTGCATTACACCATAGGGATTGTAGAGTTGCTGACCTTGGTAGCCCACCATTGGCTGTCCAAATCCAGCAGCCCCAACATTAGTTGCCATGTAGTTGTTGCCATAGAGAATTTGGCCAGTACTTGGGTATTGGGTTCTTATTCCAGAGTATGAGGGCATCATAGGTCTTCTTCTGACGCACGAAGAGTAATGGCGATCTGTGGAGGATCTTTTTCTGGAGGAGTGACGATACCTTTTGTGCGATCCACTGGAAGCTGAGGAAGAGGAACTGGAAGAGCGGGATGAACTGGACGAAGAAGAAGAGGAGGAACTATCGGTCGAGTGATTAGAGGCTGGAGTTCTCTGCTTCTTTTCCTATAAACATTTGAAAGTAACACTAGAATAACCAAATTTTTTATAAGTGTTTTGCCTCATCCTTTCGCTTCAAGAAAGACTCCCAAGCGTCATTGATTTCTTTAGAAGGTTCACTAGTAAATGTGCTATCTGCCTCCTCAACTTCGGAGCCTGGAATAGGAGGCTGTCGATTTGCAGCAGCACTAATAACTATGGGCTGTGTAATGACAACGGTGGTGGAGGTGACATGTTGGTTTTGTGACGCTGCTTGTATTTTCTCCAAGGAAATAGCACCGGCAGTAAGAGTAGTTGTTGTTAGTTGCGGAGCCTATACAATTACATATTTATATTTAGGAAATGTTCTAACTCGACTTCGGGACTGCATACATTCAACAATTTTTAAACATGAAAAGTAAGAGTTTAAGAATTAAATATAAGAATATGACTAAGGTGGATTATATCTTATTTAATTTCGAGAATGGTGCCTAATTTTACTTTAATGGAGAATAAACAGTTCCCTTAATTCACAGTTAATACATGGTAAAATATAAGTAAGCTCATACGGAATTCATAGTTAACTAGTACCCAACAGAAAATATTAAGCTATAAAGTACATTCACCAACCTCCTCTTTCCCTTTAAGCAACTTTTCCCACGCAGTGCTGAACTCATTGTTGGCTTTTGCTGGCAAACCAGACGTCAGTGGGGTTGATGGACCGGTGGATTGGATTTGAGAAGCACTTACAGCAGGGGTAATTGGAATGATGGGAGGGGGCACAGAAAAATCAACGAAGTTGGGGGGTGGGAACGGCAACTCTATTTTGGTGGAGTAGTTTGACTGCTGCTGTCTCAGGTATGTTTGTACCTGTGCATCTCCATCTTGAAAGTTTGCCATGCTGTGTTGTGACTGGGGTTTGGCTGCTGCTACTGGAGCACTGCCAACTATGCTATTGGTTGGCAAACTGTTAAAGGATCTAGATGGCATAGAAGTCTGCAGCTCTACACGCATAGGTGGTTGCCTCTGGCTGCTACGTTGAGTATTCTAAATTAGCATGTGTTTTTTTCATTAAAATAATTTTTATAATATTGTGCTTACAACGTTACTAGTCATTTGAAGATTGCTATTAATTGTGGAGGGGGAAGAGCTGGCCGGAGGTGCTAAATCAGGTAGTAATTTGTGCAGCAGGGAATGAGGGTTGGTGTCCGGCTTGGCGCTAGCTGTAGATTGTTGCACAGCGGCTGTCTTTGTCCCTCCCATGCTGTTACTGTTCAAAAATTTGTGAACTGCTTCTCTTATTTTTTTGTTGGGCACAAGAGCGTCTGTTGATATTTGCTCGTAACACGTCTCCCCTAAAAAGTAATATATATATTAGAAGCAAAAAAATTCAAATTATAGTAAAAATAGACTGTTAAAAAGCTAAATATGAAATATTCCACAAATTCGGCCCACTTTTAAGCGGTCATAACTTTTTTCTGAGTGCTAATTTTGAAATTCTATTTTTGCACAATCTGTAAGCCAGCTTTTGGTAACAATCTTTTTGGTATGTAACGTGAAAAAAACATAAAAAATAATGTTTTGCTGGTTGCACCGTGTGGTTTGGGTTCTAGCCAGTCTTAAATTTATAGCTGGTTTGAGTTCAAACCACAACATGGAACAAGCAAAAGCCTGTTTCTAGTTCTTTCACATTATATATTAAGAAAGTATTATCACCAACTGAGGCGATTTTTGAAAACACAATTTTTAAATTCGCTATGGCAAAAGGTTATGACTCTTTAAAAGTGGGAGATATTCTTGAAACACCTAGCACTCAATCGGTCATAAAAAATTGCAGAGTGACTGTCAGATGGTTCATCACATCAACATATAAAAATACAGGGTGGTTCAACAAATTCTCAGCATTTTACATATTTCTAACTTTTGATCTAAATTTAATTTGGAAAGACGGTTTTTTGCCTTGGTCTTATCTCGAGCGGAGAATTCATTTTGTAGTTATGCGATTTTTCTCCCTGTGGGTTAACTCCTGCCCAATACCTAACACGACACTACCCAATAATAAGTGAGTGTGGCCCATATTACATGGCGGACCAAGATGACTGTTGCAATACCTGCCAAATGAAATAGCCACTAGGATAAGACCAGCTCAAAAATTTTTTTAAATTCATTTGGGTAAAAAGCTATAAATGTTTGAGATGCCGAAGATTACTTTGATGACGCTGTAGTTGAATAACTTACCAGGACATACTCCAAAAGGGTCTTCCAACATCTTTTGCTGCATGCACTCGGCACAGAAACTATCTCCACAACAAACTGCCAACATAGCCTCCCTCAATAAGTTCTTGCATAGTCTGCAACTGAGCTCCGGGGGTACTTCCTTGGTTTCTTTAGTCTTATCGGCTTCCTTGGGAGTTCCCCCTCCCCCAACCTGCTCTTGCTTCTTCTGTTGTCGCGCATTGTGATGCATAATTGGCACCACATACTTGCCAGATGGGTGCAGCATGGCAAGCGGATCGTCCGGAGTGGTTTCCATCAGTTCTTCCATCGGGATACCAGTAGTTCGTTTGGTATTTAACTAAAAAGTGCAACAATTGGTCCAATGTTAGTTTTTTCACTATGGTTTTAGTTTCAGTACTTTGCTACAAATGTTGACAAATGCTCTTAAATTTGCAAAACTGAAGTTTAATTAAATTTTTTGAGTCCTCTCGTTAAAGAATATTTTACAAATGATTTTTATAATTTAACCTGATATTTTTAGAATTACCAATTATTTTTTAATAACTCTAAACTTTATTATTTGGGTTTGTTTAAAATTACAGTCTCTTTTTGCTAGAGCGGCAAAAAATATTTCTTTTAATCCGAGATATATAATCAAAGTTGAAGGGGCGACTACGAAAAAGAGATTTTTATTAAAGAAAATACGATGTCGTTCCGTAAACAATGGTCAAGCGTTCTCGAACAGCTAAAAGCTGTTTAGGTAATCTATATCTAAATTGTACAATTAAAAGGGCAAAAAGGAGGTGCAAAAGAATTAGAAAATCACAGTCATTTATTATTTCCTACTTTTTTTTCCAAATCTTTAATTAGCTCCATTTAGACTCGCACGGACAAAAGTTACGGACAAAATTCAAATGGTTTTATCTACTAACTAGTGAATCTTGAACCACAATAATTGTAATTTTAAATTTTTCATAGCAATCACCAAATGTAAAATGGTTTATGTAATGCATGTGAATGACTAGTTTATTTGAAAATAAAATGTTTTAGATGAGGCAATCCAACCAGCAGTACATTACATTTTAAAATTCTTGGCATTTCCTTGGTGTTGATATTTAAATAATTAAGTGATACTAATTTCCCACCGGAGATGAAGTAGGTTAACAGTAGGTTAAAAACAAAATAAGCCTTACGAGGCTTTTATCAATACTCTCAGTAGTCCGCATATTGTGAATTCACTTACGAGGGGGCATGCCTTGAACCTGAAAAGTAAGGATAAACTAAAAAATAAGCAATGAGTAACTCACCAATGACCCGGTTGACTGCATCTGTTACAAATATATGTGGGCGGCGGAGGTCCTGTCAAGATACCAGTTGTTTTCTTGAAAAAGCTGAAAAATTAATCTATGTTTATTTGTTTTTAGCTCCAAAATTAAAGCATTAAAGCGTGCTTATAAAGACTAACAAATAGAAGCCCTAAAGCTTCTATTAGAGATCATACGGTAAGTTAATATACAGAATTTAGTAAAAAATTTGGCCGAGATAAAGAAGGAAAACACAATTCCACTAAAACCTCCTTTCAAAAAGGGGTCTCCTGACAATAGAGTAAATACGGTACAATTATTTTAGTTATAATTATAATTATCCCATAATTATAATTATCCCAACTTATAATTGTCCCACAGTTAATTCATACTTAATTACTACAGTTATTCAGAGTCAACGCATTCCTAATTTGAGAGACGGTCGCTTCCACCTGCACCCTAATAACAATACTGTTAAATCGACATGAAACATTGTGCATGAGTTTCAAGGGAACCAATCGGATATAATCACAACACATAGGGATAAATTTTCTCTTACTTTGAAGGCTGGTACTTCTTAGTGGACTGTTCCTTGACGTGGATTAGTCTCTCCTCTTCAGTCATCTTCAAAAATTCTTCCTGCAATCAACACACAAATAGTTGCTTATCATAAAAGAGTTGAAACGAGAAACTACTCACAGATGAAATATGTGCACTGTCTTGACTTTGCTCGGCTACATTTCTGCTTATAATACCCGAAGTAGAAGTGTCTCTAAAGTATGATATTTTTAGTCCAATTTGATTTTTTTTAATCATAAATTGAAGATAGACTTACTGGACTTTAGGCAGTTTCATGGCATTCTCTCGGGGTATTCTTTGCACAATTACCGATGAATTTCGCGGACTAAACTATTATTTTTAGTTAAATTTAGGAAGTGCGTGTACTAGAAAAGCTAATCATTTAGTAAAACATAATAGACAACTCTAGAAAATTACACTTACACAAGCTCTTCTGAATTGTATTGCCTTTTGGTGTGGGTATTAGTGAGAAGGAGATCAAATGATTCTGTCCTTATGTTTTCCCCAAAACAGATAATTGTAAATTTAGTAAACTATGGATAAATTTGAAAATTACTTGTCACAAATCATCTTCTTTAGGTCATCCACAGAAATATGCAGACCATCGAAAGTGAGTGTTTTGTATTCGAGTGTAGCTTTGAACTTATAGTGGATAGAAGACATATTAGAATATCCTCTGCAAATTCACACAATAAATATTTCTAAGAATTATTTTCACAGAATATAAAGTTTATCTTGCATTATCTTGTTTATCTTATAGATATTATAGATTAAAAAAACCGCTAAATAAAAACGTGGGTTTTTGCAGAAATCAGTTAAACGCAAAAGATAGCGTATTCCGCAGAAAGAAAAATTGCACAGGCATATTGAGAAATGGGGTGGAAATATAAACGAAAACACAAGCATTCTACTCAGGACGAAAAATCGCCAAACATATTTTTTTGCATTTACTTGGCTTGCTTTTTCTGTTTGTATAAAAAATTTCTTTTACATATAATTGGGAGAATTATATGTAATCTATAATTTAACCGTGGTAAAACACAAGTGAACAACCTATGAACTAAACGAAAACTGTCTCAAAACTATGGAATAATTGATTGACAACTAGATATTTACTGCGAAAACTAATAGTTAACTGTGAAAATCATAAAAATATTATTTGTAAACTATGCGCCGACTGTCAAAAAACTACGTGATTACTAGAGGATATTAGGGGATATCTCAGCATTTTCGATAAATTTCTTATTGATTTTCTATATTTTGTCAATTTAGCCATGGCAAAAATACCGAAGACGAAAGCAGCTTCACTACGCGAGTAGATCTCCAAGTTCCCCATGGGTGAATATAATTCTGACGGAAAAGTCGTTTACTGCCAGCGATGCGATCAGAGAGTATATTGAGGGTACACTATATCGGGGGCGTAGTCTAAGCCATTTTGGTGCAAAACCAACCAAACGCGAGAAATATGTACATTATATCGAGATCTACACCACAAAAATATGCAATAGTAAAATACGCAATAGTACAACATGAAGTAGCAAAAATAACCAAGTTGTAGTAGTGTGAGCCAAGAGTGTGAAGTGTGAGTTTTGACTTTTCTCAACAAAGCAGGCCTATTTTGAAATAACTAAACCGTGTCGAAGATTTTTGGGTACCAAAGTTTTTGTACTTAAAGTTATTATTTTTAGTTTAAAACAAAGCTTCAAATGGAATCAGAAAATCAGAAATATTCATTTGCGATTGACAGAGAGAAAACCAAAGAACTGGACTTGATGAGCCAAATGACTTGCTGCATAATAACCAAGACTGACCAGACTGACGAGTTATTGACTACGTGTTCTAAATTTGCCTTCAGCCCATTAAATAAACAGGTTAACTAGAATTATATTTTCTTGAAGCTATCAACTTCTTATTCCTAATTTTATAGTTAGTAGATGCGGTCACTAGAAAACACCTTCCTTTCTACTACTCTACGCAGGTTAGTTGCTAAACAGCACGTTTAAGGGATTCTCAATGTTTATCAAACTGCATAACTTTTAACGATTGTAAGTGACTTGAAATTGTCGCGCTCACTTGAAATTTAATTTTTTTTTACGACCCGGAAACACTATTGGAATTAAGCGTTAATTAATTACTCGGTAAAAAATGACCCTGCCCGAAACAATATCAGAACTGCGGGCTTAAGTTTTATTTACCCGAGTAAATATTCATCGGGTAATTTACTTTTATTTTTAAAGAGGAGTTGCCAGCTGATTTGCCTATCACATCGCAAATTAATATTGAGCACAGGCAAGTACAACAATGAGACTAACAACCACAAGTTTAACCTTTCCCTGACCCACTATGAAGTGGGTGAAGCCAAGGAGATGCAGGTATATGATGCTTTTTTAGTTATAAGGGTCAGGAATATACAACTTACAGGAGTTTGTCGAGAAGTTTACTGCCTACAACCAAGAAAACAATGGTCTGACTAAAGAATCGGTTAAGAAAACAGCCTTTTCTGAAAAATATCACAATTTCTGGAAGAGGTACAAGGACATACAGGTAAGCCGGCATTGGTCAATAGTTAACAATCAATAATATTACCTAGAAATAAATTTACGGTTTAGGAAGAGTATGAAGCCAGCACAAGGAGTGACCTTCCAGCCAAAAAGCAGAAATACTCCAAACAGGAGGGCTACGCAGAGCCGATGGTAGGACTGCACATAGTAGCGTGTTCGATTATATCATAATATGTGTGCTTTTAGGCCAACTTTGATGCTTTGTCAGCCATAGCTCTTAGGAGATACAAGAAGTTCTTTAAGTTGTCTTATAGGACAGGGGCTAGCAAATCGCAGGTATGTTAAACACATTTGTTAGATTAAAAAAATCCGGCACTCGTGAGCAGCTATTTGGGGATGGAATAAACTCGGATACGCCCATATAAAATACACCCGGATTAAATGCACTCCGAGAAAATGCACTCTGCATACTGTATCAGGTTGACGGATAAGTCCGCGGAAAATTTTATCATGTATAGAATAAGAAAATATAACAGTTGTTTCTTTGGCAAAGTTTTACATCATTTTGCAACCCTTTTATTTCTCTTTCTGTTTTGCTAAAAAATTTGTGATAAGCTTTTATTTTTGAACTGATTTTGAAATTGAAGTATGGGTGATCGAAACCTCATAAACAAAAATATCCGCAATTTCCTTCACGATAAAGAAAAATCTGAGCTAGGCTGGGAAGTTCTTGTCCATCTTCCATACTCTCCAGACTTGGCCCCTTCGGATTTTCATCTTTTTTGGGCTTTGGCAAAAGCTCTATTTGGAAAAATTTTTGAGACTAAAGATGAACTTAAAACATGGCTCGATGGATGGTTTGAGGATTTGCCGAGCTGATAGTAACCGGTATTTCAAAACTTCTTTGCGGGTCATAAGGCTAATTTTTTCAATCAAAAATTTTGCCTGTAAAAAATTCAAGACAAGCAGTCAAACAAAACCGCAAAAACTTATTTGTTGACCCAATATACAGTTGTGTAGCGCCGGCAATTCTCTTTCAACACATATATCCACTTTATTTATGATATATCCACTTTATTTATGTGCGTTTTAAAAATTGTCCAAAAAGCTGTAATGCATATTTGCAGTTGCTTGAAGAAATGCGCGACCACTTTGACAGTTTGCCAGTCAGTATGATGGAGACTTCGGCCTATTTCATGTACACTCTTAGAAACAAGAAGAATCAATTAGACCACAACAACAGTGAATAGCTGTATTGTGCATTTGCAAATAATCAATGAAAAATATTTTTTACAACAATGCTCTACTCTCTCTCTAAAATATGAAAAAATAGTTTGTGTTGA